>WNGS01158267.1:8180-31585 GCA_020271785.1 Procambarus virginalis
AAACTCCAAGCAACTTTTACCTTCTATAGACAGCTAGATGTTGTGTTGCCTTGGGGAAGAGGTGAGATGGATGACCTCTCCCAGTTGCTGCTGAAACCACACTGCTCTGTCCTCTCTCTCCTCTACCCAGAAGCCTAGATCTGTATTCTTCCGCTAGTATCTAAGTTACTTTGCCAGGCTTAAGTTATAACAATTAACCTCTGTCGCACTGAATTATCCGGATTGATTGATTTATTGTACTGAAGTTAAATTACACAAACATCTTAAGGAAGAGCTATTCCCAATTACAACATAGCTATTTGACCTCTGAGAAATAGAGGACATGTCAACTCTGGTGACCTGTGAACTCATAGGTCACTCCGCCTCACAGCCTAGTTCTGCCCTGTGACGTCACTGAAGGTGACTTAACACTCATTCTCCTAATAATTAATATACTCTTGATATTATACAGTAATACTATACAGTACAATTTGAATGCAAAATGACTGAAGGTTAATTTCTCTAAGTAAGTGAATACTGTAGAAAGATTCATTATGAAGCTTGGGAACAAAGGCGGATATTTCCACCGCTAAGTCCCTGGGGGATGCTCCCACGCGGGTCCCGCTTCCCATTCTCCCTTGTGTAGATAACCATTCTGGATAATTTTTACGACAAGCCTCGATTGTTACACTAACACCGAGCACGGAGACCACATACAAAACAGTCAAATCACACAATAGAACGAAAAATAATATATATAGGTTTACTAACCTTTATATATAATATAAAGGTTAGTAATCATGTCAGAATACCTTAGTTTTAGAGAATTCGGTTTTAGAGTTTTAGAGAAGTAGCTGTCACAACGGCAAGACCAAAATAAATGATAGATAATAAGAACCGTTCAAACAAGAGATGCCACGCCAATGGTGGTAGATTTCAAGACACTGGTGCTCTCTAGGCTGGAATATTGTTGCATACTAACAACCCCATTCAAAGATGATGAAATTACTGACCTGGAGAAAGTGCAAAGATATTTTACTGTCCAAATTCATTTTCATTAAAACATCTAAGTTATTGGGAACATTTAGTGTCTAAATCTATATTCTCTAGAGCACAGACGAGAGAGATACATAATAATTTTAATATTAAAAATATTAGGGCTCCAAATCTGCATACTGAAATAACTCCTTATGAGGCCAGGAGACATGGCAGGAACTGCAATATAAACATTTTGAAGAGCAGAGTCGCAGTAAGTATGCAGAAAAACAATTTTAACAACATTACGAGTTCAAGACTTTTCAACACTCTCTATCTAATTATAAGAGGTTGTTGTTGTTGTTTAAGATTCGCTACTTGGAACAAAAAGTTCCAAGTAGCACGGGCTATGGTGAGCCCGTAGTTATAAGAGGTATAACTAGCAGATCTCTCACGAAGTTGTCCCCGTGCCGCAGTGGTAGCGATTTGGCCTAGGTTCGTATCCTGGCCGGGGAGGATTGACTAGGCGCCAATCCTTATCTGTATGCCTCTTCTCCCAGCAGTGATTGGGTGCCTGATTGTTAACGATTAGTGGGTCGTATTCCAGGAAAACTTTTGGATAATGCTTACCATGAGATAAGAGGAAGGGAAAGCTCTCAGTCTGCTAACAGCAGTCAGCAGTCGTCTGTTCCTGCACCCCAATCTGTTAAAAAAAAACTTGATAAATCTGAGAGCGGCGACTAATAGCCTGGTTGATCAGACCATCAACCAGGTCAGAGACCGGACTGCTGGACATTGATCCCTGGAACCAGCACCAGGTAGACAGCAGGTAGGCAGGTGGTTAGGGTAGAGTGTAGTTAGTATGCACGATGTAGCGTGCTTGGGGTGTAATCACTTAGAGGCTTGATTAGCTTGCTTGACATTAACCGTCTTCAATATTTTAGGTAGGTCTCCCGTCTCCAATGACCCACTATACTCTTTCAGTTCGGTGTGAGGTAAGCTGTGTTTTGGTGTGGTCAGCGGTTGGTGTGGTTAGCGGTTGGTGTGGTCAGAGGTTGGTGTGGTCAGGGGTTGGTGTGGTCAGAGCTTGGTGTGGTCAGCGGTTGGTATGGTCAGCGGTTGGTATGGTCAGAGGTTGGTGTGGTCAGGGGTTGGTGTGGTCAGAGGTTGGTGTGGTCAGGGTTGGTGTGGTCAGAGGTTGGTGTGGTCAGCGGTTGGTATGGTCAGAGGTTGGTGTGGTCAGAGGTTGGTGTGGTCAGAGGTTGGTGTGGTCAGGATTGGTGTGGTCAGAGGTTGGTGTGGTCAGCGGTTGGTATGGTCAGCGGTTGGTATGGTCAGAGGTTGGTGTGGTCAGAGGCTGGTGTGGTCAGAGGTTGGTGTGGTCAGCGGTTGGTGTGGTCAGCGGTTGGTGTGGTCAGAGGTTGGTGTGGTCAGAGGTTGGTGTGGTCAGAGATTGGTGTGGTCAGAGGTTGGTGTGGTCAGAGGTTGGTGTGGTCAGAGGTTGGTGTGGTCAGAGGTTGGTGTGGTCAGAGGTTGGTGTGGTCAGAGATTGGTGTGGTCAGAGCTTGGTGTGGTCAGAGCTTGGTGTGGTCAGAGGTTGGTGTGGTCAGGTTGGTGTGGTCAGAGGTTGGTGTGGTCAGAGGTTGGTGTGGTCAGAGGTTGGTGTGGTCAGAGGTTGGTGTGGTCAGAGGTTGGTGTGGTCAGAGATTGGTGTGGTCAGAGGTTGGTGTGGTCAGGGTTTGGTGTGGTCAGAGGTTGGTGTGGTCAGAGGTTGGTGTGGTCAGAGGTTGGTGTGGTCAGAGTTGGTGTGGTCAGAGGTTGGTGTGGTCAGAGCTTGGTGTGGTCAGAGCTTGGTGTGGTCAGAGCTTGGTGTGGTCAGAGCTTGGTGTGGTCAGAGCTTGGTGTGGTCAGAGCTTGGTGTGGTCAGAGGTTGGTGTGGTCAGGGTTTGGTGTGGTCAGAGATTGGTGTGGTCAGAGGTTGGTGTGGTCAGGGTTTCGTGTGGTCAGAGGTTGGTGTGGTCAGAGGTTGGTGTGGTCAGAGATTGGTGTGGTCAGAGGTTGGTGTGGTCAGAGGTTGGTGTGGTCAGAGGTTGGTGTGGTCAGAGGTTGGTGTGGTCAGAGGTTGGTGTGGTCAGAGGTTGGTGTGGTCAGAGGTTGGTGTGGTCAGAGGTTGGTGTGGTCAGAGGTTGGTGTGGTCAGAGGTTGGTGTGGTCAGAGGTTGGTGTGGTCAGAGTTGGTGTGGTCAGAGCTTGGTGTGGTCAGAGGTTGGTGTGGTCAGAGCTTGGTGTGGTCAGAGGTTGGTGTGGTCAGGGTTTGGTGTGGTCAGAGGTTGGTGTGGTCAGAGGTTGGTGTGGTCAGAGGTTGGTGTGGTCAGAGATTGGTGTGGTCAGAGGTTGGTGTGGTCAGGGTTTGGTGTGGTCAGAGGTTGGTGTGGTCAGAGGTTGGTGTGGTCAGAGATTGGTGTGGTCAGAGGTTGGTGTGGTCAGGGTTTGGTGTGGTCAGAGGTTGGTGTGGTCAGGTTTGGTGTGGTCAGAGGTTGGTGTGGTCAGAGGTTGGTGTGGTCAGAGCTTGGTGTGGTCAGAGCTTGGTGTGGTCAGAGCTTGGTGTGGTCAGAGCTTTGTGTGGTCAGAGCTTGGTGTGGTCAGAGCTTGGTGTGGTCAGAGCTTGGTGTGGTCAGAGCTTGGTGTGGTCAGAGCTTGGTGTGGTCAGAGGTTGGTGTGGTCAGAGGTTGGTGTGGTCAGAGGTTGGTGTGGTCAGAGCTTAGTGTGGTCAGAGGTTGGTGTGGTCAGAGGTTGGTGTGGTCAGAGCTTGGTGTGGTCAGAGCTTGGTGTGGTCAGAGCTTGGTGTGGTCAGAGCTTGGTGTGGTCAGAGCTTGGTATGGTCAGAGCTTGGTGTGGTCAGAGCTTGGTGTGGTCAGAGCTTGGTGTGGTCAGAGCTTGGTGTGGTCAGAGCTTGTCAAATGATCTGCTACCAGAAGTCTTAGCCAAATATCCCCAGTTTGCTAACTGTAGGTAGTAACTGAGTGATTGTAACCTATCCACCGCTGCCCACTGGATGGGGGGCGGTGTGCAGGTCAAACATATAAATTGTGACACTAGCTCTCCACATTGTCAGTTGCTTAATTTAGAACCTGTACTTGTGGTCGATCTCGAACCCATTGTTGATGTGACGACATATATTGAATTTTGTAACTAGCTCATCAAGATTGTAACTTGCTTAGCTAAATGAATTGTGGGGTTCAGTCCCTGAGCCCATTATGTGCCTCTGTAACCCTTTCCACTACCGCCCACAAGATGGGTATGGGGTGCATAATAAATGAACTAAACTAACTCAGAGCTTGGTGTGGTTAGAGCTTGGTGTGGTCAGAGCTTGGTGTGGTCAGGGTCACACCGCCTTCGAGAAAGTGAGAGAGCAGCATGTACTAAATTCTTGAAGTTCTCCAAGAACTAAATTCTTGTAAGCACAAGAGAGCAGCATATTATGCCCCCGGCGCCCATAATACACCACCGGTATTTCGACGACGTGTTCGGTAGTGCTAATGGGTGAGAACAGTGTCTTCAACCCTACTACAACTGGGAAATTGGCGTACATATATCTACCTGAAGTTCATTCTGGAGAGCAGGGAAACAGCCCTTGCCTCTCTAAACTACAGACGTGAGTCTACTACAGAGTTTCAATTCTGATGTAAGGCGATGAGTCACAATAACGTGGCTAAAGTATGTTGACCAGACCACACACTAGAAGGTGAAGAGACGACGTTTCGGTCCGTCCTGGACCATTCTCAAGTCGATTGTGATGAGGAGGTTTCAATTCTTCATTCTTATCTTCTGATTTCATTGTGCCATTGACCAGTTCTTGAGAGATCCTTCCACTAGTCTTCGGGCATCAGGTTGAAAGAATTGTGAACGATGGAAATAAGGTGAATGAGACGTTGGAAGAACTACGGACGTTCTTCAGGTGGTGTGGCTTCCCTTAGATAGTCTTCCAGGAAACAAACAAGAAGCTAGCATTAAGGGACCGACAGTCGTTCATTCGTAGGATCTTTCAGATGTAGGTTTCAGATCGAACAAATCATAGCTTTTATACTAGTACTTTTCAGGTCGTTGGGAGTCAGTAAGTTCTTTCCTATCAGATCTGAATGTTTGGATCAATACATTGTACTCCACTTCATATAGTCTAGGGTAGCTGCACTAATGCAGATGTACCTAAGGAATTAATAAAAAAACAAAGGATCTTCAGCTGTAACAACCCAGATAGGATGATTCTACCGACGCTACCATAGGTGAGAGTGATAAATGAGCGAGTATAACGTGTTACCAGGGCAGGGTGAGATACATTAAATCTGATTTCAGGGAGAATGTCAACTATTTTAGACATTTTTTTGGCTATATTTAGTCAACGACGCTGGAATTCATCTTGTTATCAATGAGAACACCAAGGAATTGTCCATTACTGTTACTATTTTGGGTATTCTTATTCTTAGATTAATTTGATCTGTGGATTTATTTCCAATCAAGAGATATAAGGTTTTATCAGTGTTAAAGGTGAGATTGTTAGCTAAAGCTAAAGATAAACTTTATTTTAGTTCAGTACTCACTATGTCATTTAGAATAATAGCGTTTGGATGGGAGAAATGAAGGTAGTGTCATCAGAAATAGAACTGGCTTCAGGTGCTGAGTGACATTTAGAAGACGTGGATGTAAATTAAAAAGCTGAGAGAGCCAAGTATACTTCTCTCTGGAATGTCAGTGTTATTGATAGAGCGGGAGAAGTAGCCTCGTTCACAGACACCCTGGAGCCCGTCACTGAGGTATGATTGCAGATATTGGAGGGAGTCACCCCCCCCTCACACCGCACTGTTACAGTTTAAATTAAGAAGAAAGTTGTTGTGGTTAACAGTGTCAAAAGCCTTACGTAGGTGAACAAATAAACCTACAAGGTAGTAACTTTTGTCAAGAGCGGTCAGTGTCAATCAAGGAGGATAGGTCAAGCAAGGGTGCAGCTCTTGGATGTACCCAAGGACCGGGCCGCGGGGACACTAAAGCCCCGAAATCATCTCAAGATAACCTCAAGATAACCCCCATCTCTCTTTTCTTTCTCATACTGGACACGTGACCAGTTGCTTAGTGCTATATGTAGTAGGCGGAGCTAAACTCCCTGGTTCCAGATAAATAGAGAGGCTTGAGATCCAAGGCATATCAAGTTTGGATTCTGTCTCTGGATCAAAGATCCCACATTCAGGGTAGGCTCCCTCAAAGCGCTATCAAAGAAGCTTCCCACAGGAATTTGATCCTGTCTGGAGGGTGGACTCAGCAAGCTACCCTTGCTAGTACACCTTGGTGAGTTATATGTGTAAGGCACTCTATTTTTGTGTATGAGATGACCCAGTTCATACTGGGTACAAAGACCAATAAAGACTTATTAAGGATATTTATGTACTATTAAGAAGTTCATGAAAAATAAATATGTTAACCATTAATTGTGTTAAACACTAACCTTATTGTAAAGTAATTTGATGTTGAGTCAAGTGTTATCAGTAATGGTGTTAACAATTTCACAACATTGAGAGACAACCCAGAAGTCTATCAAATAGTGGGTGGTGGCAAACCCCCCCCGTTAGCCCCTTTACCCCCCATTTTCATTTGAATTAGGGGGAATTAGGGGAATTAGGGGGTTGGCTTTCTTCACTCCCCCCCTTCTATAGTAAGGCTTAGACAAGTACAAAAAGTACAAACATCTTGGTATTTGGATAGCTTGGTATCCATGAATAGCTTGGTATCCTGGGGGAGTGGTCCTGGGGAAGTGGTCCTGGGGAAGTGGTCCTAGGGGAGTGGTCCTGGGGGAGTGGTCCTAGGGGAGTGGTGGGGGAGTGGTCCTGGGGGAGTGGTCCTGAGGGAGTGGTCCTGGAGGAGTGGTCCTGGGGGAGTGGTCCTGGAGGAGTTGTCCTGGGGGAGTGGTCCTGGGGGAGTGGTCCTGGGGAAGTGGTGGGGGAGTGGTCCTGGGGGAGTGGTGGGGGAGTGGTCCTGGGGAAGTGGTGGGGGAGTGGTCCTGGGGAAGTGGTGGGGGAGTGGTCCTGGAGAGTGGTGGGGGAGTGGTCCTGGGGGAGTGGTCCTGAGGGAGTGTCCTGGAGGAGTGGTCCTGGGGGAGTGGTCCTGGGGGAGTGGTCCTGGGGAGTGGTCCTGGGGGAGTGGTCCTGGGAGAGTGGTCCTGGGGGAGTGGTCCTGGAGGAGTGGTCCTGGGGAGTGGTCCTGGGGGAGTGGTCCTGGGAGAGTGATCCTAGGAGAGTGGTCCTGGGGGAGTGGTCCTGGGGGAGTGGTCCTGGGGGAGTGGTCCTGGGAGTGGTCCTGGGGGAGTGGTCCTGGGGGAGTGGTCCTGGGGGAGTGGTCCTGGGGGAGTGGTCCTGAGGGAGTGGTCCTGGAGGAGTGGTCCTGGGGGAGTGGTCCTGGGGGAGTGGTCCTGGAGGAGTGGTCCTGGGGGAGTGGTCCTGGGGGAGTGGTCCTGGGGAAGTGGTGGGGGAGTGGTCCTGGGAGAGTGGTGGGGGAGTGGTCCTGGGGGAGTGGTCCTGAGGGAGTGGTCCTGGAGGAGTGGTCCTGGGGGAGTGGTCCTGGGGGAGTGGTCCTGGGGGAGTGGTCCTGGAGGAGTGGTCCTGGAGGAGTGGTCCTGGGGGAGTAGTCCTGGGAGAGTGGTCCTGGGAGAGTGGTGGGGACGGCATGTGTGGAGGTGGGGGAAGTTTGAGTGGATGGAGAGTTTGGAGGTGCGGACGTGCTTGTACCAGGCGCTAAAGGAACAAGATGGCTGGATAGAATGCAATTGATAACACAAGGAGGGAAACTCACACACCCCAACAACCCCCGCTTACACCAGAGAGCAGCAGAAGGTTCGCCCTCTGCAATATGGTATCTTCAGGCCACCAAGGTAGACAGGTTAAATATCCCAAAAGGAATCCACAGGGAAATAGCAGTTCGGTTATATAGACTACGTCTAGATTACAGATGCAACTGGGAAATTGTTGAACCCAGAGACTGGGAATGCATGTTTCTGCCTATCATAGAAAATCCACTACTTCACTATCTCCTGGAATGTGAAGCAACCAACGACCTTTAAGAGGAGCATTAAGAGTGCCTGAATCTTGCAGTAACCACCCTGAAGCCATCAACACTGCNGAGGACTCTTCCAGCTCTTTGGGGTTATCTCTATGCAATTATAAAGCCTCTAAAGGGTTACAAGCTAATGTACCCGTTGTGTTGTTTAAGATTCACTACCTGGAACAAAAAGTTCCAAGTAGCAGGGCTATGGTGAGCCCGATTATAGTACCCATTACAGGAAGTGTTACATTGTTCAGTAACAGTACTTGATTGGCATAAATGTTACAATGGTAGCAGCAGTGTTTGCTGTCTCCGTTACAGCCGAGCTGGTTTAGGCAGGTGTCTGGGAATCACCAGAACGCAGGTTCAAGTCACCCCCACTGCCTCAAAATGATTTTCTCAATGATACCTCACGCCATTGCGATTGCTTTGTGAATTGTAATCAATATTTAAGAGGTTTTAGTAATTCATTCACGTGTTTATGCAGCTGATTTGCTCGTAATGAACTTCAAACAATCTGTTTGGTTTGTAGTACCTCGTTAACTGTGGTCGTTCAGTTGTTAATTGCATTCACATGTGTATTCACCTAGTTGTGTTTGCGGGGGTTGAGTTTTGGTCTTTCGGCCCGCCTCTCAACTGTCAATCAACTGTTTACTAACTCCTTTATTTTTACACACACACACACACACACACACACACACACACACACACACACACACACACACACACACACACACAGGAAACAGCCCGTGACAGCTGTCTAACTCCCAGGTACCTATTTACTGATAGGTAACAGGGGTATTCAGGCTGAAAGAAACTATGCCCATTTTTTTCTGCCTGGTCCAGGAATCGAACCCGGGCCACAGAATTACGAGTCCTGCGCGGTGTCCACTCAGCTACCAGACCCCTACCAGACCTCAGCTATCAGATCGTCAGCTGTGTGTGCTTGTGCTCACACTAGCTGACGATCTTCTCCACATCTGCCTCGGTAACTGATGAGTCGGCTTCTTCATAGCCCTTCCTGAAATCTTTCCATTCCTTCCTAAGATCATTCTGAGTCAAAGGCGCCTGGAATTTACATCCCTTCTTGTGTACATACAGTTCCTAACACCGAGCACGGAGACCCTTCCTGTGTACATACAGTTCCTAACACCGAGCACGGAGACCCTTCCTGTGTACATACAGTTCCTAACACCGAGCACGGAGACCACATACAAAACAGTCAAATCACACAATAGAACGAAAAAAATATATATAGGTTTACTAACCTTTATATATAATATAAAGGTTAGTAATCATGTCAGAATACCTTAGTTTTAGAGAATTCGGTTTTAGAGTTTTAGAGAAGTAGCTGTCACAACGGCAAGACCAAAATAAATGATAGATAATAAGAACCGTTCAAACAAGAGATGCCACGCCAATGGTGGTAGATTTCAAGACACTGGTGCTCTCTAGGCTGGAATATTGTTGCATACTAACAACCCCATTCAAAGATGATGAAATTACTGACCTGGAGAAAGTGCAAAGATATTTTACTGTCCAAATTCATTTTCATTAAAACACCTAAGTTATTGGGAACATTTAGTGTCTAAATCTATATTCTCTAGAGCACAGACGAGAGAGATACATAATAATTTTAATATTAAAAATATTAGGGCTCCAAATCTGCATACTGAAATAACTCCTTATGAGGCCAGGAGACATGGCAGGAACTGCAATATAAACATTTTGAAGAGCAGAGTCGCAGTAAGTATGCAGAAAAACAATTTTAACAACATTACGAGTTCAAGACTTTTCAACACTCTCTATCTAATTATAAGAGGTTGTTGTTGTTGTTTAAGATTCGCTACTTGGAACAAAAAGTTCCAAGTAGCACGGGCTATGGTGAGCCCGTAGTTATAAGAGGTATAACTAGCAGATCTCTCACGAAGTTGTCCCCGTGCCGCAGTGGTAGCGATTTGGCCTAGGTTCGTATCCTGGCCGGGGAGGATTGACTAGGCGCCAATCCTTATCTGTATGCCTCTTCTCCCAGCAGTGATTGGGTGCCTGATTGTTAAACGATTAGTGGGTCGTATTCCAGGAAAACTTTTGGATAATGCTTACCATGAGATAAGAGGAAGGGAAAGCTCTCAGTCTGCTAACAGCAGTCAGCAGTCGTCTGTTCCTGCACCCCAATCTGTTAAAAAAAAACTTGATAAATCTGAGAGCGGCGACTAATAGCCTGGTTGATCAGACCATCAACCAGGTCAGAGACCGGACTGCTGGACATTGATCCCTGGAACCAGCACCAGGTAGACAGCAGGTAGGCAGGTGGTTAGGGTAGAGTGTAGTTAGTATGCACGATGTAGCGTGCTTGGGGTGTAATCACTTAGAGGCTTGATTAGCTTGCTTGACATTAACCGTCTTCAATATTTTAGGTAGGTCTCCCGTCTCCAATGACCCACTATACTCTTTCAGTTCGGTGTGAGGTAAGCTGTGTTTTGGTGTGGTCAGCGGTTGGTGTGGTTAGCGGTTGGTGTGGTCAGAGGTTGGTGTGGTCAGGGGTTGGTGTGGTCAGAGCTTGGTGTGGTCAGCGGTTGGTATGGTCAGCGGTTGGTATGGTCAGAGTTGGTGTGGTCAGGGGTTGGTGTGGTCAGAGGTTGGTGTGGTCAGAGGTTGGTGTGGTCAGAGGTTGGTGTGGTCAGGGGTTGGTGTGGTCAGAGGTTGGTGTGGTCAGGGGTTGGGTGGTCAGAGGTTGGTGTGGTCAGGGGTTGGTGTGGTCAGAGGTTGGTGTGGTCAGGGGTTGTTGTGGTCAGAGCTTGGTGTGGTCAGAGCTTGGTGTGGTCAGAGCTTGGTGTGGTCAGAGGTTGGTGTGGTCAGAGCTTGGTGTGGTCAGCGGTTGGTGTGGTCAGAGGTTGGTGTGGTCAGAGGTTGGTGTGGTCAGAGTTGGTGTGGTCAGGGTTTGGTGTGGTCAGAGGTTGGTGTGGTCAGAGCTTGGTGTGGTCAGAGGTTGGTGTGGTCAGAGCTTGGTGTGGTCAGAGCTTGGTGTGGTCAGAGCTTGGTGTGGTCAGAGCTTGGTGTGGTCAGAGCTTGGTGTGGTCAGAGCTTGGTGTGGTCAGAGCTTGGTGTGGTCAGAGCTTGGTGTGGTCAGAGCTTGGTGTGGTCAGCGGTTGGTGTGGTCAGAGCTTGGTGTGGTCAGAGGTTGGTGTGGTCAGACCTTGGTGTGGTCAGAGGTTGGTGTGGTCAGAGGTTGGTGTGGTCAGAGGTTGGTGTGGTCAGGGTTGGTGTGGTCAGAGCTTGGTGTGGTCAGAGCTTGGTGTGGTCAGAGGTTGGTGTGGTCAGAGCTTGGTGTGGTCAGAGGTTGGTGTGGTCAGAGGTTGGTGTGGTCAGAGGTTGGTGTGGTCAGAGCTTGGTGTGGTCAGAGGTTGGTGTGGTCAGAGCTTGGTGTGGTCAGAGCTTGGTGTGGTCAGAGGTTGGTGTGGTCAGAGGTTGGTGTGGTCAGAGGTTGGTGTGGTCAGAGGTTGGTGTGGTCAGAGTTGGTGTGGTCAGAGGTTGGTGTGGTCAGAGGTTGGTGTGGTCAGAGGTTGGTGTGGTCAGAGGTTGGTGTGGTCAGAGGTTGGTGTGGTCAGAGGTTGGTGTGGTCAGGGTTTGGTGTGGTCAGAGGTTGGTGTGGTCAGAGGTTGGTGTGGTCAGGGTTGGTGTGGTCAGAGGTTGGTGTGGTCAGGGTTTGGTGTGGTCAGAGATTGGTGTGGTCAGAGGTTGGTGTGGTCAGGGTTTGGTGTGGTCAGAGATTGGTGTGGTCAGGGTTTGGTGTGGTCAGAGGTTGGTGTGGTCAGAGGTTGGTGTGGTCAGAGGTTGGTGTGGTCAGAGATTGGTGTGGTCAGAGGTTGGTGTGGTCAGGGTTTGGTGTGGTCAGAGGTTGGTGTGGTCAGAGGTTGGTGTGGTCAGAGATTGGTGTGGTCAGAGGTTGGTGTGGTCAGAGGTTGGTGTGGTCAGAGGTTGGTGTGGTCAGAGCTTGGTGTGGTCAGAGATTGGTGTGGTCAGAGGTTGGTGTGGTCAGAGGTTGGTGTGGTCAGAGGTTGGTGTGGTCAGAGCTTGGTGTGGTCAGAGGTTGGTGTGGTCAGAGCTTGGTGTGGTCAGAGCTTGGTGTGGTCAGAGGTTGGTGTGGTCAGAGCTTGGTGTGGTCAGAGCTTGGTGTGGTCAGAGGTTGGTGTGGTCAGAGGTTGGTGTGGTCAGAGGTTGGTGTGGTCAGAGGTTGGTGTGGTCAGAGGTTGGTGTGGTCAGAGGTTGGTGTGGTCAGAGCTTGGTGTGGTCAGAGCTTGGTGTGGTCAGAGCTTGGTGTGGTCAGAGCTTGGTGTGGTCAGAGCTTGGTATGGTCAGAGCTTGGTGTGGTCAGAGCTTGGTGTGGTCAGAGCTTGGTATGGTCAGAGCTTGGTGTGGTCAGAGCTTGTCAAAATGATCTGCTACCAGAAGTCTTAGCCAAATATCCCCAGTTTGCTAACTGTAGGTAGTAACTGAGTGATTGTAACCTATCCACCGCTGCCCACTGGATGGGGGGCGGTGTGCAGGTCAAACATATAAATTGTGACACTAGCTCTTCACATGTCAGTTGCTTAATTTAGAACCTGTACTTGTGGTCGATCTCGAACCCATTGTTGATGTGACGACATATATTGAATTTTGTAACTAGCTCATCAAGATTGTAACTTGCTTAGCTAAATGAATTGTGGGGTTCAGTCCCTGAGCCCATTATGTGCCTCTGTAACCCTTTCCACTACCGCCCACAAGATGGGTATGGGGTGCATAATAAATGAACTAAACTAACTCAGAGCTTGGTGTGGTCAGAGCTTGGTGTGGTCAGAGGTTGGTGTGGTCAGAGCTTGATGTGGTCAGAGCTTGGTGTGGTCAGGGTCACACCGCCTTCGAGAAAGTGAGAGAGCAGCATGTACTAAATTCTTGAAGTTCTCCAAGAACTAAATTCTTGTAAGCACAAGAGAGCAGCATATTATGCCCCGGCGCCCATAATACACCACCGGTATTTCGACGACGTGTTCGGTAGTGCTAATGGGTGAGAACAGTGTCTTCAACCCTACTACAACTGGGCCATTGGCGTACATATATCTACCTGAAGTTCATTCTGGAGAGCAGGGAAACAGCCCTTGCCTCTCTAAACTACAGACGTGAGTCTAGTACAGAGTTTCAATTCTGATGTACAGGCGATGAGTCACAATAACGTGGCTAAAGTATGTTGACCAGACCACACACTAGAAGGTGAAGAGACGACGACGTTTCGGTCCGTCCTGGACCATTCTCAAGTCGATTGTGATGAGGAAGTTTCAATTCTTCATTCTTATCTTCTGACTTCATTGTGCCATTGACCAGTTCTTGAGAGATCCTTCCACTAGTCTTCGGGCATCAGGTTGAAAAGAATTGTGAACGATGGAAATAAGGTGAATGAGACGTTGGAAGAACTACGGACGTGCTTCAGGTGGTGTGGCTTCCCTTAGATAGTCTTCCAGGAAACAAACAAGAAGCTAGCATTAAGGGACCGACAGTCGTTCATTCGTAGGATCTTCAGATGTAGGTTTCAGATCGGAACAAATCATAGCTTTTTATACTAGTACTTTCAGGTCGTTGGGAATCAGTAAGTTCTTTCCTATCAGATCTAAATGTTTGGATCAATACATTGTACTCCACTTCATATAGTCTAGGGTAGCTGCACTAATGCAGATGTACCTAAGGAATTAATAAAAAAAAAAAGGATCCTCAGCTGTAACAAACCAGATAGGATGATTCTACCGACGCTACCATAGGTGAGATAGTGATAAATGAGCGAGTAATAACGTGTTACCAGGGCAGGGTGAGATACATTAAATCTGATTTCAGGGAGAATGTCAACTATTTTAGACATTTTTTGGCTATATTTAGTCAATGACGCTGGAAATTCATCTTGTTATCAATGAGAACACCAAGGAATTGTCCATTAACTGTTACTATTTTGGGTATTCTTAATTCTTAGATTAATTTGATCTGTGGATTTATTTCCAATCAAGAGATATAAGGTTTTATCAGTGTTAAAGGTGAGATTGTTAGCTAAAGCTAAAGATAAACTTTATTTTAGTTCAGTACTCACTATGTCATTTAGAATAATAGCGTTTGGATGGGAGAAAATGAAGGTAGTGTCATCAGAAAATAGAACTGGCTTCAGGTGCTGAGTGACATTTAGAAGACGTGCATGTAAATTAAAAAGCTGAGAGAGCCAAGTATACTTCTCTCTGGAATGTCAGTGTTATTGATAGAGCGGGAGAAGTAGCCTCGTTCACAGACACCCTGGAGCCCGTCACTGAGGTATGATTGCAGATATTGGAGGGAGTCACCCCCCCCTCAATCCGCACTGTTACAGTTTAAATTAAGAAGAAAGTTGTTGTGGTTAACAGTGTCAAAAGCCTTACGTAGGTGAACAAATAAACCTACAAGGTAGTAACTTTTGTCAAGAGCGGTCAGTGTCAAATCAAGGAGGATAGGTCAAGCAAGGGTGCAGCTCTTGGATGTACCCCAAGGACCGAGGACCGGGCCGCGGGGATACCTTGAGGATACCTTGAGGTGCTTCCGGGGCTTATCGTCCCCGCGGCCCGGTCATCGACCAGGCCTCCTGGTTGCTGGACTGATCAACCAGGCTGTTGGACGCGGCTGCTCGCAGCCTGACGTATGAGTCACAGCCTGGTTGATCGGGGACACTAAAGCCCCGAAATCATCTCAAGATAACCTCAAGATAACCCCCATCTCTCTTTTCTTTCTCATACTGGACACGTGACCAGTTGCTTAGTGCTATATGTAGTAGGCGGAGCTAAACTCCCTGGTTCCAGATAAATAGAGAGGCTTGAGATCCAAGGCATATCAAGTTTGGATTCTGTCTCTGGATCAAAGATCCCACATTCAGGGTAGGCTCCCTCAAAGCGCTATCAAAGAAGCTTCCCACAGGAATTTGATCCTGTCTGGAGGGTGGACTCAGCAAGCTACCCTTGCTAGTACACCTTGGTGAGTTATATGTGTAAGGCACTCTATTTTTGTGTATGAGATGACCCAGTTCATACTGGGTACACAAGACCAATAAAGACTTATTTAAGGATATTTATGTACTATTAAGAAGTTCATGAAAAATAAATATGTTAACCATTAATTGTGTTAAACACTAACCTTATTGTAAAGTAATTTGATGTTGAGTCAAGTGTTATCAGTAATGGTGTTAACAATTTCACAACATTGAGAGACAACCCAGAAGTCTATCAAATAGTGGGTGGTGGCAACCCCCCCCCCTGTTAGCCCCTTTACCCCCCATTTTCATTTGAATTAGGGGGAATTAGGGGAATTAGGGGGAATTAGGGGAATTAGGGGGTGGCTTTCTTCACTCCCCCCCTTCTATAGTAAGGGTTAGACAAGTACAAAAAGTACAAACATCTTGGTATTTGGATAGCTTGGTATCCATGAATAGCTTGGTATCCTGGGGGAGTGGTCCTGGGGGAGTGGTCCTGGGGGAGTGGTCCTGGGGGAGTGGTCCTGGGGGAGTGGTCCTGGGGGAGTGGTCCTGGGGGAGTGGTCCTGGGGGAGTGGTCCTGGGGGAGTGGTCCTGGGGGAGTGGTCCTGGGGAAGTGGTCCTGGGGGAGTGGTCCTGGGGAAGTGGTCCTGGGGAGTGGTCCTGGGGGAGTGGTCCTGGGGGAGTGGTCCTGGGGGAGTGGTCCTGGGGGAGTGGTCCTGGGGGAGTGGTCCTGGGGGAGTGGTCCTGGGGGAGTGGTCCTGGGGGAGTGGTCCTGGGGAAGTGGTCCTGGGGGAGTGGTCCTGGGGGAGTGGTCCTGGGGGAGTGGTCCTGGGGGAGTGGTCCTGGGGAGTGGTCCTGGGGGAGTGGTCCTGGGGGAGTGGTCCTGGGGAAGTGGTCCTGGGGAAGTGGTCCTGGGGGAGTGGTCCTGGGGGAGTGGTCCTGGGGAAGTGGTCCTGGGGGAGTGGTCCTGGGGGAGTGGTCCTGGGGGAGTGGTCCTGGGGGAGTGGTCCTGGGAGAGTGGTGGGGGAGTGGTCCTGGGGAAGTGGTCCTGAGGGAGTGGTCCTGGAGGAGTGGTCCTGGGGGAGTGGTCCTGCAGGAGTGGTCCTGGAGGAGTGGTCCTGGGGGAGTGGTGGGGGAGTGGTCCTGGGGAAGTGGTCCTGGGGGAGTGGTCCTGGGGAAGTGGTGGGGGAGTGGTCCTGGGAGAGTGGTGGGGGAGTGGTCCTGGGGAAGTGGTCCTGAGGGAGTGGTCCTGGAGGAGTGGTCCTGGGGGAGTGGTCCTGCAGGAGTGGTCCTGGAGGAGTGGTCCTGGGGGAGTGGTGGGGGAGTGGTCCTGGGGAAGTGGTCCTGGGGGAGTGGTCCTGGGGGAGTGGTGGGGGAGTGGTCCTGGGGAAGTGGTCCTGGGGGAGTGGTCCTGGGGGAGTGGTCCTGGGGGAGTGGTGGGGGAGTGGTGGGGGAGTGGTCCTGGGGAAGTGGTCCTGAGGGAGTGGTCCTGGAGGAGTGGTCCTGGGGGAGTGGTCCTGGAGGAGTGGTCCTGCAGGAGTGGTCCTGGGGAAGTGGTCCTGAGGGAGTGGTCCTGGAGGAGTGGTCCTGGGGGAGTGGTGGGGGAGTGGTCCTGGGGAAGTGGTCCTGAGGGAGTGGTCCTGGAGGAGTGGTCCTGGAGGAGTGGTCCTGGGGAAGTGGTCCTGGGGGAGTGGTCCTGGGGGAGTGGTCCTGAGGGAGTGGTCCTGGAGGAGTGGTCCTGGGGAAGTGGTGGGGGAGTGGTCCTGGGGAAGTGGTCCTGAGGGAGTGGTCCTGGAGGAGTGGTCCTGGGGGAGTGGTGGGGGAGTGGTCCTGGGGAAGTGGTCCTGAGGGAGTGGTCCTGGAGGAGTGGTCCTGGGGAAGTGGTCCTGGGGGAGTGGTCCTGGGGAAGTGGTCCTGAGGGAGTGGTCCTGGAGGAGTGGTCCTGAGGGAGTGGTGGGGGAGTGGTCCTGAGGGAGTGGTCCTGAGGGAGTGGTGGGGGAGTGGTCCTGCAGGAGTGGTCCTGCAGGAGTGGTCCTGGGGAAGTGGTCCTGAGGGAGTGGTCCTGGAGGAGTGGTCCTGGGGGAGTGGTCCTGGGGGAGTGGTCCTGGGGGAGTGGTCCTGGGGGAGTGGTCCTGGAGGAGTGGTCCTGGGGGAGTGGTCCTGGAGGAGTGGTCCTGGGGGAGTGGTCCTGGGGGAGTGGTCCTGGGGGAGTGGTCCTGGGGGAGTGGTCCTGGAGGAGTGGTCCTGGGGAAGTGGTCCTGAGGGAGTGGTCCTGGAGGAGTGGTCCTGCAGGAGTGGTCCTGGGGAAGTGGTCCTGGGGAAGTGGTCCTGAGGGAGTGGTCCTGGAGGAGTGGTCCTGCAGGAGTGGTCCTGGGGAAGTGGTCCTGGGGAAGTGGTCCTGAGGGAGTGGTCCTGGAGGAGTGGTCCTGCAGGAGTGGTCCTGAGGGAGTGGTCCTGGAGGAGTGGTCCTGGGGGAGTGGTCCTGGGGGAGTGGTCCTGGGGGAGTGGTCCTGGAGGAGTGGTCCTGGGGGAGTGGTCCTGGGGGAGTGGTCCTGGGGAAGTGGTCCTGGGGGAGTGGTCCTGGGGAAGTGGTGGGGGAGTGGTCCTGGGGAAGTGGTCCTGGGGGAGTGGTCCTGGGGGAGTGGTCATGGGGAGTGGTCCTGGGGGAGTGGTCCTGGGGGAGTGGTCCTGGAGGAGTGGTCCTGGGGGAGTGGTCCTGGGGGAGTGGTCCTGGGGGAGTGGTCCTGGGGAAGTGGTGGGGGAGTGGTCCTGGGGAAGTGGTCCTGGGGGAGTGGTCCTGGGGGAGTGGTCCTGGGGGAGTGGTCCTGGAGGAGTGGTCCTGGGGGAGTGGTCCTGGGGGAGTGGTCCTGGGGAAGTGGTCCTGGGGGAGTGGTCCTGGGGAAGTGGTGGGGGAGTGGTCCTGGGGAAGTGGTCCTGGGGGAGTGGTCCTGGGAGAGTGGTGGGGGAGTGGTCCTGGGGGAGTGGTCCTGGGGGAGTGGTCCTGAGGGAGTGGTCCTGGAGGAGTGGTCCTGGGGGAGTGGTCCTGGGGGAGTGGTCCTGGGGGAGTGGTCCTGGGGGAGTGGTCCTGGAGGAGTGGTCCTGGGAGAGTGGTCCTGGGGAGTGGTCCTGGGAGAGTGGTCCTGGGGGAGTGGTCCTGGAGGAGTGGTCCTGCAGGAGTGGTCCTGGGGGAGTGGTCCTGGAGGAGTGGTCCTGGGAGAGTGGTCCTGCAGGAGTGGTCCTGGAGGAGTGGTCCTGGGGGAGTGGTCCTGCAGGAGTGGTCCTGGGGGAGTGGTCCTGGGGGAGTGGTCCTGCAGGAGTGGTCCTGGGGGAGTGGTCCTGGGGGAGTGGTCCTGGGAGAGTGGTCCTGCAGGAGTGGTCCTGGAGGAGTGGTCCTGGGGAGTGGTCCTGCAGGAGTGGTCCTGGGGGAGTGGTCCTGGGGGAGTGGTCCTGGGAGAGTGGTCGTGGGGGAGTGGTCCTGGAAGAGTGGTCCTGGAGGAGTGGTCCTGAGGTAGTGGTCCTGGGGGAGTGGTCCTGGAGGAGTGGTCCTGGGAGAGTGGTCCTGGGGGAGTGGTCCTGGAAGAGTGGTCCTGGGGGAGTGGTCCTGGGGGAGTGGTCCTGGGAGAGCGGTCCTGGGAGAGTGGTGGGGACGGCATGTGTGGAGGTGGGGGAAGTTTGAGTGGATGGAGAGTTTGGAGGTGCGGACGTGCTTGTACCAGGCGCTAAAGGAACAAGATGGCTGGATAGAATGCAAGGAGGGAAACTCACACCCCAACAACCCCCGCTTACACCAGAG
This sequence comes from Procambarus virginalis, assembly GCA_020271785.1. Classification (NCBI taxonomy): domain Eukaryota; kingdom Metazoa; phylum Arthropoda; class Malacostraca; order Decapoda; family Cambaridae; genus Procambarus; species Procambarus virginalis. The sequence continues at coordinate 27,028 of WNGS01158267.1, forward strand.
AGCAGCAGAAGGTTCGCTCTCTGCAATATGGTATCTTCAGGCCACCAAGGTAGACAGGTTAAATATCCCAAAAGGAATCCACAGGGAAATAGCAGTTCGGTTATATAGACTACGTCTAGGTTACAGATGCAACTGGGAAATTGTTGAACCCAGAGACTGGGAATGCATGTTTTGCCTATCATAGAAAATCCACTACTTCACTATCTCCTGGAATGTGAAGCAACCAACGACCTTAAGAGGAGCATTAAGAGTCCCTGAATCTTGCAGTAACCACCCTGAAGCCATCAACACTGCCACTCTTCTGGTCAAAAAAGATGTCCAGCAGCGGGACACCCTCATAAATACTGTCAAGCCGTATCCTCCCCCGCGATAGCAGCCACAGAGTAAGGACTGACAGGTTAAATGCCAGCTCAACACACAATATATCTTTCACGATCAAAGATTACATTCACTCCCCAAAAATCTACTACTTACGGGTTATTCATGCCCGTGCCACCTCTTGGGTGGCTTAATCATCATCAATCAATCAGCAAGGAGAGAGGTGCGTGGGTGAGGAGATTATACAGCTTCAGGAGGAAAGTAAAAACCAGAAAGATTCAAGAGAAGAGAAGAGAAGAGAAGAGAAGAGAAGAGAAGAGAAGAGAGAGAGAGAGAGAGAGAGAGAGAGAGAGGGAGAGAGAGAGAGAGAGAGGGGGGGGGGGGGGGTGACCTGTAGCAGGAGGCAGCAGGAGGCAGCAGGCAGGTGGTGTCGGCCTCAACACCACCTGCAGACGGACAATGCGGTTAACCCAGGCGGAATGACAAGCTCACTGCAGTGCAAGGTGACGTCACGGCCCATGGAGTCCGCCGCCGGCCGCGGGGACTGGCCCGTCTCAACCGCTTATACCTGGCCCAACTGGCCGCCTGGCCCAACTGGCCGCCTGGCCCAACTGGCTGCCTGGCCCAACTGGCTGCGTGGCCCAACTAGCCGCCTGGCCCAACTGACCGCCTGGCCCAACTGGCTGCCTGGCCCAACTGGCTGCCTGGCCCAACTGGCCGCCTGGCCCAACTGGCCGCCTGGCCCAACTGGCTGCCTGGCCCAACTGGCCGCCTGGCCCAACTGGCTGCCTGGCCCAACTGGCCGCCTGGCCCAACTGGCCGCCTGGCCCAACTGACCGCCTGGCCCAACTGGCTGCCTGGCCCAACTGGCCATCTGGCCCAACTGGCTGCCTGGCCCAACTGGCCGCCTGGGCCAACTGGCTGCCTGGCCCAACTGGCTGCCTGGCCCAACTGGCCGCCTGGCCCAACTGGCTGCCTGGCTGCCTGGCCCAACTGGCCGCCTGGCCCAACTGGCCGCCTGGGCCAACTGGCTGCCTGGCCCAACTGGCTGCCTGGCCCAACTGGCCGCCTGGCCCAACTGGCCGCCTGGCTGCCTGGCCCAACTAGCTGCCTGGCCCAACTGGCTGCGTGGCCCAACTAGCTGCCTGGCCCAACTGGCCGCCTGGCCCAACTGACCGCCTGGCCCAACTGGCTGCCTGGCCCAACTGACCGCCTGGCCCAACTGGCTGCCTGGCCCAACTGGCTGCCTGGCCCAACGGACCGCCTGGCCCAACTGGTTGCCTGGCCCAACTGGCTGCCTGGCCCAACGGACCGCCTGGCCCAACTGGTTGCCTGGCCCAACTGGCTGCCTAGCCCAACTGGCTGCCTGGCCCAACTGGCTGCCTGGCCCAAATGGCCGCCTGGCCCAACTGGCCGCCTGGCCCAACTGGCCGCCTGGCCCAACTGGCTGCCTGGCCCAACTGGCTGCCTGGCCCAACTGGCTGCCTGGCCCAACTGGCTGCCTGGCCCAACTGGCTGCCTGGCCCAACTGGCTGCCTGGCCCAACTGGCTGCCTGGCCAAACTGACCGCCTGGCCCAACTGACCGTCTGGCCCAACTGACTGCCTGGCCCAACTGGCCGCCTGGCCCAACTGGCTGCCTGGCCCAACTGGCTGCCTGGCCCAACTGGCTGCCTGGCCCAACTGGCTGCCTGGCCCAACTGGCCGCCTGGCCCAACTGGCTACCTGGCCCAACTGGCTGCCTGGCCCAACTGGCCGCCTGGCCCAACTGGCTACCTGGCCCAACTGGCTGCCTGGCCCAACTGGCTGCCTGGCCCAACTAGCTGCCTGGCCCAACTGGCTGCCTGGCCCAACTGGCCGCCTGGCCCAACTGACCACCTGGCCCAACTGGCTGCCTGGCCCAACTGGCCGCCTGGCCCAACTGGCCGCCTGGCCCAACTGGCCGCCTGGCCCAACTGGCCGCCTGGCCCAACTGACCGCCTGGCCCAACTGGCTGCCTGGCCCAACTGGCCATCTGGCCCAACTGGCTGCCTGGCCCAACTGGCTGCCTGGCCCAACTGGCCGCCTGGGCCAACTGGCTGCCTGGCCCAACTGGCTGCCTGGCCCAACTGGCCGCCTGGCCCAACTGGCTGCCTGGCCCAACTGGCCGCCTGGCTGCCTGGCCCAACTAGCTGCCTGGCCCAACTGGCTGCGTGGCCCAACTAGCTGCCTGGCCCAACTGGCCGCCTGGCCCAACTGACCGCCTGGCCCAACTGGCTGCCTGGCCCAACTGACCGCCTGGCCCAACTGGCTGCCTGGCCCAACTGGCTGCCTGGCCCAACGGACCGCCTGGCCCAACTGGTTGCCTGGCCCAACTGGCTGCCTGGCCCAACGGACCGCCTGGCCCAACTGGTTGCCTGGCCCAACTGGCTGCCTAGCCCAACTGGCTGCCTGGCCCAACTGGCTGCCTGGCCCAAATGGCCGCCTGGCCCAACTGGCCGCCTGGCCCAACTGGCCGCCTGGCCCAACTGGCTGCCTGGCCCAACTGGCTTCCTGGCCCAACTGGCTGCCTGGCCCAACTGGCTGCCTGGCCCAACTGGCTGCCTGGCCCAACTGGCTGCCTGGCCCAACTGGCTGCCTGGCCAAACTGACCGCCTGGCCCAACTGACCGTCTGGCCCAACTGACTGCCTGGCCCAACTGGCCGCCTGGCCCAACTGGCTGCCTGGCCCAACTGGCTGCCTGGCCCAACTGGCTGCCTGGCCCAACTGGCTGCCTGGCCCAACTGGCCGCCTGGCCCAACTGGCTACCTGGCCCAACTGGCTGCCTGGCCCAACTGGCCGCCTGGCCCAACTGGCTACCTGGCCCAACTGGCTGCCTGGCCCAACTGGCTGCCTGGCCCAACTAGCTGCCTGGCCCAACTGGCTGCCTGGCCCAACTGGCCGCCTGGCCCAACTGACCACCTGGCCCAACTGGCTGCCTGGCCCAACTGGCCGCCTGGCCCAACTGGCCGCCTGGCCCAACTGGCCGCCTGGCCCAACTGGCCGCCTGGTCCAACTGGCCGCCTGGTCCAACTGTCCGCCTGGCCCAACTGGCCGCCTGGCCCAACTGGCCGCCTGGCCCAACTGGCCCAACTGGCCGCCTGGCCCAACTGGCCGCCTGGCCCAACTGGCTGCCTGGCCCAACTGGCCAACTGGCCGCCTGGCCCAACTGGCCGCCTGGCCCAACTGGCCCAACTGGCCGCCTGGCCCAACTGGCCGCCTGGCCCAACTGGCCGCCTGGCCCAACTGGCTGCCTGGCCCAACTGGCCCAACTGGCCGCCTGGCCCAACTGGCCGCCTGGCCCAACTGGCCCAACTGGCCGCCTGGCCCAACTGGCCGCCTGGCCCAACTGGCCCAACTGGCCGCCTGGCCCAACTGGCCCAACTGGCTGCCTGGCCCAACTGGCCGCCTGGCCCAACTGGCCCAACTGGCCGCCTGGCCCAACTGGCCGCCTGGCCCAACTGGCTGCCTGGCCCAACTGGCCGCCTGGCCGCCTGGCCCAGTTCTCCACTTTTCTGTTTTTGAATCTCTCCGGGGAACATTAATGGTGTATTTACAGTTATTAACGATGTACTAATACTGTTACGTTGAATGATGGTTGTAAATTAACATAATTAATATACAGGCTGGGGTAAATTATCATAATTAACATATGTACATTACATAGTTAATTTACATAGGTAATTTATATTTACCTGTTTTGACCAACTAACCCCACCCCGTATTAGCACGAGACAGCGACTGTACACAATATTGGCTCGTGAACCCAAACAGTCAACTTTTTAGACCAAAGTACAGGAGCCAGATTCACGAAGCAGTTACGCAAGCACTTACGAACCTGTACATCTTTTCACAATCTTTAGCGGCTTTGTTTACAATTATTAAGCAGTTAATGAGCTCCGAAGCACCAGGAGGCTGTTTATAACAATAACAACAGTTGATTGGCAAGTTTCAATTCATGTAAACTGTTAAATAAATGTAAACAAAACCGCCAAAGATTGAGAAAAGATGAACAGGTTCGTAAGTGCTTGCGTAACTGCTTCGTGAATCCGAGTCCTGGTATTATAAGGGGCATGATAATACATGCAAAACTTCTCATAGGCCTATATAAACAATTATAGGCCTAAGATACACAATCTTAGGACTAATGTAATACATTACGTGCTATATTATGCCTAGGAGAGATTAGGTTAGGTCGTCTACAACGGTCGTTAGGTCGTTAGG
>WNGS01158269.1:8733-32385 GCA_020271785.1 Procambarus virginalis
GCAGGGGCCATGACAGAGCCAGGGGCCATGACAGAGCCAGGGGCCATGACAGAGCCAGGGCCATGACAGGGCCAGGGCCATGACAGGGCCAGGGGCCATGACAGAGCCAGGGGCCATGACAGGGCCAGGGCCATGACAGAGCCAGGGGCCATGACAGGGCCAGGGGCCATGACAGGGCCAGGGGCCATGACAGGGCCAGCGGCCATGACAGGGCCAGGGGCCATGACAGGGCCAGGGGCCATGACAGGGCCAGGGGCCATGACAGGGCCAGGGGCCATGACAGGGCCAGGGGCCATGACAGGGCCAGGGGCCATGACAGAGCCAGGGGCCATGACAGGGCCAGGGGCCATGACAGAGCCAGGGGCCATGACAGAGCCAGGGGCCATGACTGGGCCAGGGGCCATGACAGGGCCAGGGGCATGACAGGGCCCAGGTGCCTGATGGAGCCGGCGACGTGCTCAAGGGGCGGAAATCGTGGCGATGGTTCGGGCCGCTGCGGACACCAGCGCTCTAAAGAGGCTTTGAATCTTTCTATAGTACTTGATTCACTTTGATGCTGTGTGGATTACTTCCTCTCTCTCTCTCTCTCTCTCACTCTCTTTCTCACTCTCACTCTCTTTCTCACTCTCACTCTCACTCTCTTTCTCTCTTGCCTGTGGCACCTCCGCTCTCAGCCAGCTAGACCTGCTTTCATCGCCGTGGGTGCTGTACGACATGTTTCCCCGCCATGGCAACGAGCGCAGGGGAGGGTTGAGCCTCGGACTCTCCGGGTGGGAGTTAGTCTGGGTCATGATGGGAGAGGGGGAGTATGTTCAAGTATCTGGGGTGAGATTATACACGCACATACACACATACTTAGGTGGCCTCGCGGCTGAGTGGACAGGGTTCGGGGATCGTAGTCCTAATGGCCCGGGTTGATTCCTGGCGGACGCGGAAACAAATGGGCAGAGCTCAACCCGCACAAGCACAAATAGGTGAATACACTAGAGTAACCTTGTAATATATACCCACTAGAGCACCCTGGAACATATACACACTAGAGCACCCTGGAACATATACCCACTAGAGCACCCTGGAACATATACCACTAGAGCACCCTGGAACATATACACACTAGAGCACCCTGGAACATATACCCACTAGAGCACCCTGGAACATATACCCACTAGAGCACCCTGTAACATATACCCACTAGAGCACCCTGGAACATATACCCACTAGAGCACCCTGGAACATATACCCACTAGAGCACCCTGGAGCATATACCCACTAGAGCACCCTGGAACATATACCCACTAGAGCACCCTGGAACATATACCCACTAGAGCACCCTGGAACATATACCCACTAGAGCACCCTGGAACATATACCCACTAGAGCACCCTGGAACATATACCCACTAGAGCACCCTGGAACATATACCCACTAGAGCACCCTGGAACATATACCCACTAGAGCACCCTGGAACATATACACACTAGAGCACCCTGGAACATATACCCACTAGAGGAACCCTGGAACATATACACACTAGAGCAACCCTGGAACATATACCCACTAGAGCAACCCTGGAACATATACCCACTAGAGCACCCTGGAACATATACACACTAGAGCACCCTGGAACATATACCCACTAGAGCACCCTGGAACATATACCCACTAGAGCACCCTGGAACATATACCCACTAGAGCACCCTGGAACATATACCCACTAGAGCACCCTGGAACATATACCCACTAGAGCACCCTGGAACATATACACACTAGAGCACCCTGGAACATATACCCACTAGAGAACCCTGGAACATATACACACTAGAGCAACCCTGGAACATATACCCACTAGAGCAACCCTGGAACATATACCCACTAGAGGAACCCTGGAACATATACACACTAGAGCACCCTGGAACATATACCCACTAGAGCACCCTGGAACATATACCCACTAGAGCACCCTGGAACATATACACACTAGAGCACCCTGGAACATATACCCACTAGAGCAACCCTGGAACATATACACACTAGAGCACCCTGGAACATATACACACTAGAGCACCCTGGAACATATACACACTAGAGCACTCTGGAACATATACCCACTAGAGCAACCCTGGAACATATACACACTAGAGCACCCTGGAACATATACACACTAGAGCACCCTGGAACATATACACACTAGAGCACCCTGGAACATATACACACTAGAGCACCCTGGAACATATACACACTAGAGCACCCTGGAACATATACCCACTAGAGCAACCCTGGAACATATACACACTAGAGCACCCTGGAACATATACCCACTAGAGCACCCTGGAACATATACCCACTAGAGCACCCTGGAACATATACACACTAGAGCACCCTGGAACATATACCCACTAGAGCACCCTGGAACATATACCCACTAGAGCACCCTGGAACATATACACACTAGAGCAACCCTGGAACATATACCCACTAGAGCACCCTGGAACATATACACACTAGAGCACCCTGGAACATATACCCACTAGAGCACCCTGGAACATATACACACTAGAGCACCCTGGAACATATACCCACTAGAGCACCCTGGAACATATACACACTAGAGCAACCCTGGAACATATACCCACTAGAGCACCCTGGAACATATACCCACTAGAGCACCCTGGAACATATACACACTAGAGCACCCTGGAACATATACACACTAGAGCACCCTGGAACATATACCCACTAGAGCACCCTGGAACATATACACACTAGAGCACCCTGGAACATATACCCACTAGAGCACCCTGGAACATATACACACTAGAGCACCCTGGAACATATACACACTAGAGCACCCTGGAACATATACACACTAGAGCACCCTGGAACATATACCCACTAGAGCAACCCTGGAACATATACACACTAGAGCACCCTGGAACATATACACACTAGAGCACCCTGGAACATATACACACTAGAGCACCCTGGAACATATACACACTAGAGCACCCTGGAACATATACACACTAGAGCACCCTGGAACATATACCCACTAGAGCACCCTGGAACATATACACACTAGAGCACCCTGGAACATATACACACTAGAGCACCCTGGAACATATACCCACTAGAGCACCCTGGAACATATACACACTAGAGCACCCTGGAACATATACACACTAGAGCACCCTGGAACATATACCCACTAGAGCACCCTGGAACATATACACACTAGAGCACCCTGGAACATATACACACTAGAGCACCCTGGAACATATACACACTAGAGCACCCTGGAACATATACCCACTAGAGCACCCTGGAACATATACACACTAGAGCACCCTGGAACATATACACACTAGAGCACCCTGGAACATATACACACTAGAGCACCCTGGAACATATACCCACTAGAGCACCCTGGAACATATACACACTAGAGCACCCTGGAACATATACACACTAGAGCACCCTGGAACATATACACACTAGAGCACCCTGGAACATATACACACTAGAGCACCCTGGAACATATACACACTAGAGCACCCTGGAACATATACCCACTAGAGCACCCTGGAACATATACCCACTAGAGCACCCTGGAACATATACCCACTAGAGCACCCTGGAACATATACCCACTAGAGCACCCTGGAACATATACACACTAGAGCACCCTGGAACATATACACACTAGAGCACCCTGGAACATATACACACTAGAGCACCCTGGAACATATACACACTAGAGCACCCTGGAACATATACACACTAGAGCACCCTGGAACATATACACACTAGAGCACCCTGGAACATATACACACTAGAGCACCCTGGAACATATACACACTAGAGCACCCTGGAACATATACACACTAGAGCACCCTGGAACATATACACACTAGAGCACCCTGGAACATATACACACTAGAGCACCCTGGAACATATACACACTAGAGCACCCTGGAACATATACACACTAGAGCACCCTGGAACATATACACACTAGAGCAACCCTGGAACATATACACACTAGAGCACCCTGGAACATATACACACTAGAGCACCCTGGAACATATACCCACTAGAGCACCCTGGAACATATACCCACTAGAGCACCCTGGAACATATACCACTAGAGCACCCTGGAACATATACCACTAGAGCACCCTGGAACATATACACACTAGAGCACCCTGGAACATATACCCACTAGAGCAACCCTGGAACATATACCACTAGAGCACCCTGGAACATATACCACACTAGAGCACCCTGGAACATATACACACTAGAGCAACCTGGAACATATACCCACTAGAGCACCCTGGAACATATACCCACTAGAGCACCCTGGAACATATACACACTAGAGCACCCTGGAACATATACACACTAGAGCACCCTGGAACATATACACACTAGAGCAACCCTGGAACATATACCCACTAGAGCAACCCTGGAACATATACCCACTAGAGCACCCTGGAACATATACACACTAGAGCACCCTGGAACATATACACACTAGAGCACCCTGGAACATATACCACTAGAGCAACCCTGGAACATATACACACTAGAGCACCCTGGAACATATACCCTAGAGCACCCTGGAACATATACACACTAGAGCAACCCTGGAACATATACACACTAGAGCAACCCTGGAACATATACACACTAGAGCAACCCTGGAACATATACACACTAGAGCAACCCTGGAACATATACACACTAGAGCAACCCTGGAACATATACCCACTAGAGCAACCTGGAACATATACCCACTAGAGCACCCTGGAACATATACACACTAGAGCACCCTGGAACATATACACACTAGAGCAACCCTGGAACATATACACACTAGAGCACCCTGGAACATATACACACTAGAGCAACCCTGGAACATATACACACTAGAGCACCCTGGAACATATACACACTAGAGCACCCTGGAACATATACCACTAGAGCAACCCTGGAACATATACACACTAGAGCAACCCTGGAACATATACACACTAGAGCACCCTGGAACATATACACACTAGAGCACCCTGGAACATATACACACTAGAGCACCCTGGAACATATACACACTAGAGCAACCCTGGAACATATACCCACTAGAGCAACCCTGGAACATATACACACTAGAGCAACCCTGGAACATATACACACTAGAGCAACCCTGGAACATATACACACTAGAGGAACCCTGGAACATATACACACTAGAGCAACCCTGGAACATATACCCACTAGAGCACCCTGGAACATATACACACTAGAGCAACCCTGGAACATATACACACTAGAGCACCCTGGAACATATACACACTAGAGCACCCTGGAACATATACACACTAGAGCAACCCTGGAACATATACACACTAGAGCAACCCTGGAACATATACACACTAGAGCACCCTGGAACATATACACACTAGAGCAACCCTGGAACATATACACACTAGAGCAACCCTGGAACATATACACACTAGAGCACCCTGGAACATATACACACTAGAGCAACCCTGGAACATATACCCACTAGAGCACCCTGGAACATATACACACTAGAGCACCCTGGAACATATACCCACTAGAGCAACCCTGAAACATATGCACACTGGAGCACCCTGGAACATATACACACTAGAGCAACCCTGGAACATATACACACTAGAGCACCCTGGAACATATACACACTAGAGCACCCTGGAACATATACCCACTAGAGCACCCTTCAACATATACCCACTAGAGCACCCTGGAACATATACCCACTAGAGCAACCCTGGAACATATACACACTAGAGCACCCTGGAACATATACACACTAGAGCACCCTGGAACATATACCCACTAGAGCACCCTGGAACATATACACACTAGAGCACCCTGGAACATATACACACTAGGATAACCCTGGAACATATACACACTAGAGCAACCCTGGAGTATATACACACTAGAGCACCCTGGAACATATACCCACTAGAGCAACCCTGGAACATATACCCACTAGAGCACCCTGGAACATATACCGACTAGAGCACCCTGGAACATATACACACTAGAGCACCCTGGAACATATACACACTAGAGCACCCTGGAACATATACACACTAGAGCACCCTGGAACATATACCCACTAGAGCAACCCTGGAACATATACCCACTAGAGCACCCTGGAACATATACCCACTAGAGCACCCTGGAACATATACACACTAGAGCACCCTGGAACATATACACACTAGAGCACCCTGGAACATATACACACTAGAGCAAGCAGCAGTATGGGAACCCATGGACCCGTCCAACAAGGAAGTCGTTGAGGATATCATGGGACCTGAGCGTTAAGAATGGTCGGAATGTCGAGCTGGCAGCCGTGCACGTGCTTGTGCTCACACACACACACACACACACACACACACACACACACACCACACACACACACACACACACACACACACACACATACACACACACATACACACACACATACACACACACACACATACACACACACTCTTAGGGAAAGACGGCCCAAGATATGATGGATTACATCACGCAAAAGTAAATTGCTGAATAGCCACATCAGGAGAAAAACAACAGTAAAGGAACAGGTTATGAAATTAAGGATAGGGGCAGAAGGATTCACTACAAACGACAAGGAAGTGTGTGAGGAACTGAATAAGAAATTCCAAGAGGTCTTCACCTTAGAGCAAGGAGAAATCCCAGAGATAAGAGAGGGAATAGCTAACCAGGAACCACTGGAAGAGTTTGAGATTACCAGCGGGGAAGTAAGGAAGTCTTTACTAGAGCTGGATGTGACAAAGACTATAGGCCCAGATGGAATCTCCCCTTGGATACTAAAGGAAGAAGCAGAAGAACTGTGCCTCCCACTCTCCATAGTGTATAACAAATCAATGACAACAGGGGAACTGCCAGAAATTTGGAAAGCAGCTAACGTTGTCCCGATATACAAGAAAGGGGATAGACAGGAGGCACTGAACTACCGGCCAGTGTCCCTAACCTGCATACCATGCAAGCTGATGGAGAAGATTGTGCGATAAAAGCTAGTGGAGCATCTGGAGCGAAGGAACTTTGTAACACAGCATCAACATGGGTTCAGGGATGGCAGGTCCTGCCTCACAGGGTTATTTGAATTCTACGACCAGGCAACAAAAATAAGGCAAGAAAGAGAAGGGTGGGCAGACTGCATATTTTTGGATTGTCAGAAAGCCTTTGATACAGTGCCACACAAGAGGCTAGTGAGAAAGCTGGAGATGCAGGCTGGAGTGAAAGGGAAGGTACTCCATTGGATAAAGGAGTACCTAAGCAACAGGAGACAACGAGTCTGTGTGAGGGGTGAGGTCTCAGACTGGTGAGACGTTACAAGTGGAGTCCCGCAGGGGTCAGTCCTTGGACCTATACTGTTTCTCGTATATGTAAATGATCTCCCAGAGGGTATAGATTCGTTCCTCTTAATGTTTGCCGACGATGCAAAAATTATGAGGAGGATTGAAACAGAGGATGATAGTAGGAGGCTACAAGATGACCTAGACAGACTGAGTGAATGCTCCAGCAAATGGCTGTTGAAGTTCAACCCGAGTAAATGTAAAGTAATGAAACTAGGCAGTGGAAACAGGAGGCCAGACACAGGATACAGAATAGGAGATGAAGTACTTAATGAAACAGACAGAGAGAAAGATCTAGGAGTTGATATCACACCAAACCTGTCTCCTGAAGCCCACATAAAGAGAACAACGTCTGCGGCATATGCGAGGCTGGCTAACATCAGAACAGCGTTCAGAAACTTGTGTAAGAAATCATTCAGAATCTTGTACACCACATATGTAAGACCAATCCTGGAGTATGCGGCCCCAGCATGGAGCCCGTACCTTGTCAAGCACAAGACGAAGCTGGAAAATGTCCAAAGGTACGCTACTAGACTGGTCCCAGAACTAAGAGGCATGAGTTATGAGGAAAGGCTGCGGGAAATGCACCTTACGACACTGGAAGACAGAAGAGTATGGGGGGACATGATCACAACCTACAAAATTCTCAGGGAAATCGACCGGGTAAACAAGGATAAACTATTCAACACTGGCGGGACGCAAACAAGGGGATACAGGTGGAAACTGAGTACCCACATGAGCCACAGGGACGTAAGAAGGAACTTTTACGGTGTCAGAGTAGTTAACAGGTGGAATGCATTAGGCAGTGATGTGGTGGAGGCTGACTCCATACACAGTTTTAAATGTAGATATGATAGAGCCCAGTAGGCTCAGGAACCTGTAAACCAGTTGATTGACAGTTGAGAGGCGGGACCAAAGAGCCAAAGCTCAACCCCCGCAAGCACAATTACAATTAGGCGAGTACACACACACACACACACAAACACACACACACACACACATACACACACACACACACACACAAACACACACACACACACAACACACACACACACATATACACACACACACACACACACACACACACACACACACACACACCACACACACCACACACCACACACACACACACACACACACACCACTGACCCAGTTCCAGGAGAGGTGCCACACGTCACCAGGAGAGGAATGCATTATAATAAACTGCACGGCGTGAGGACTTCTCCCCCCCTCTGAGTGACCCCACAACAACCTCCACCTCGCATGTGCGTGCGTGTGTGCGTGCGGGCGTGCGGGCGTGCGTGCGTGCGGGCGTGTGCGTACTCACCTAGTTGAGCTTGCAGGGGTGAATGTCTGCTCTTAAGCCCCGCCTGTCCACCATCATTAGTTCAATGCAATGACTCTTTTCACTCGTTTTTTTCTTATCATATTTACATTTAAAGTTGTGTACTGAATGTTGTTGTTGTTGTTGTTTAAGATTCGCTACTTGGAACAAAAAGTTCCAAGTAGCACGGGCTATGGTGATCCCGAGTGTACTGAATTGTCTTCGACAACCTCCTCATGTTGTCCGTTCCTCTTATTTACGACTCTTGAGACGGAAAAGTTCTTTCTGTGATTCATGTATGTTTCCAATTTCCAGTTATGTCCTCACGGTGTACTGTTTCTTAATTTAATAATTTCTTCTATATCTACTTTTTCAATCCCACTTAGTATCTTGTATGTCGTTATCATGTCCACGCTATTCCTTCTTTCCTCCAGTATAATGAGGTTCAGTTCTCTCAGTCTTGCTTCATAACTCAGTCCCTATTGCTCAGGAACGAGCCTTGTTGCATATTTTTGTACTTTTCTAGTGTTGTGCTTCTTCAGGTAGGGGTTCAGAACTACGGGCTCACCATAGCCCGTGCTACCTGGAACTTTTTGTTCTAGGTAGTAAATTTTAAACAACAACAACGGTAGGGGTTCCATGCTGGGACCGCATACTCAATAATGGGTCCCACAAACCCATTTGGGGAGCCAGTAGCCGAGCGGACAGCACGCTGGACACGTGATCCTGTGGTCCCGGGTTCGATCCCTGGCACCGGCGAGAAACGATGGGCAGAGTTTCTTTCACCCTATGCCCCTGTTACCTAGCGTAAATAGGTACCTGGGAGTTAGCCAGCTGTCACGGGCTGCTTCCTGGTGTGTGTGTGTGTGTGTGTGGTGTGGGGGAAAAAAGTAGTAGTAGAAACAGTTGATTGACAGTTGAGAGGCGGGCCGAAAGAGCAAAGCTCAACCCCCGCAAACACAACTAGGTGAATACAAAGGATACCTTACCTTGAGGTTACCTTGAGGTGCTTCCGGGCTTAGCGTCCCCGCGGCCCGGTCATCGACCAGGCCTCCTGGTTGCTGGACTGATCAACCAGGTTGTTGGACGCGGCTGCTCGCAGCCTAACGTATGAGTCACAGCCTGGTTGATCAGGTATCCTTTGGAGGTGCTTATCCAGTTCTCTCTTGAACACTGTGAGGGGTCGGCCAGTTATGTCCCTTATGTGTAGTGGAAGCGTGTTGAACAGTCTCGGGCCCCTGATGTTGATAGAGTTCTCTCTCAGAGTACCAGTTGCACCTCTGCTTTTCAACGGGGGTATTCTGCACATCCTGCCATGCCTTCTGGTCTCATGTGATGTTATTTCTGTGTGCAGGTTTGGGACCAGCCCTTCTAATATTTTCCACGTGTAAATTATTATGTATCTCTCCCGCCTGCGCTCAAGGAAGTACAGATTTAGGCTCTTTAGTCGGTCCCAATAGTTTAGAAGTTTTACCGAGTGGATTCTAGCAGTAAAGGATCTCTGCACGCTCTCCAGGTCAGCAAGTTCCCAGCTTTGAANCATTTATAAACAGTTGGGGATTGGCGGCTGGATGGAATGCACTTTGGGTCTTTGTTTATGAGATGGTCTGTCTGAAAACAGGTTAACTCGAATATACCACAGTTTCCCCTAATTACAAACCCACGAACCAAGACACCGCACCTAATCTATCCTAACTATCCAGATCCATGAAAATCGAAAGATTCCGTAAGAAATGCGATGTATTAGGCAGCGAAATGATAGGCAAAAAAAGATGTTGGAACCACGAGAATATTCGAGGCAAATGAGGACAAGCCTTCAGAAAATTACCCACTTGGGTAATTGGGTTTTAAAATTATATCTTCCCATTTATTAATTGTAATTAAAAAGGCGAAGAAAATTATTCAGGTGATCGAAGATCATTAAATATATATATAAAACTTTATCGTGCTCAGTGAAGCAATTTGTTTTTTTTGGACCGAATCCTTAAAAAAATGGTACAGCCGCGTTTTAAAATGTTTTAGTAGATGCATATGTGTACAGTGAAGGTGTAGAGTTACAGTGAAGGTGTAGGGTACAGTGAAGGTGTAGGGTACAGTGAAGGTGTAGAGTTACAGTGAAGGTGTAGGGTACAGTGAAGGTGTAGGGTACAGTGAAGGTGTAGATTTACAGTGAATGTGTAGAGTTACAGTGAAGGTGTAGGGTACAGTGAAGGTGTAGGGTACAGTGAAGGTGTAGAGTTACAGTGAAGGTGTAGGGTACAGTGAAGGTGTAGGGTACAGTGAAGGTGTAGGGTACATTGAAGGTGTAGAGTTACAGTGAAGGTGTAGGGTACAGTGAAGGTGTAGGTACAGTGAAGGTGTAGGGTACAGTGAAGGTGTAGGGTACAGTGAAGGTGTAGGGTACAGTGAAGGTGTAGGGTACAGTGAAGGTGTAGGGTACAG
The DNA here is from genome assembly GCA_020271785.1 of Procambarus virginalis. Lineage (NCBI taxonomy): Eukaryota > Metazoa > Arthropoda > Malacostraca > Decapoda > Cambaridae > Procambarus > Procambarus virginalis. Next base: position 19,942 of record WNGS01158269.1, read on the forward strand.
TGAAGGTGTAGAGTTACAGTGAAGGTGTAGGGTACAGTGAAGGTGTAGAGTTACAGTGAAGGTGTAGGGTACAGTGAAGGTGTAGGGTACAGTGAAGGTGTAGGGTACAGTGAAGGTGTAGGGTACAGTGAAGGTGTAGGGTACAGTGAAGGTGCAGAGTACAGTGAAGGTGTAGTGTACAGTGAAGGTGTAGGGGTACAGTGAAGGTGTAGGGAACAGTGAAGGTGTAGAGTTACAGCGAAGGTGTAGGGTACAGTGAATGTGTAGGGTACAGTGAAGGTGTAGAGTTACAGCGATGGTGTAGGTACAGTGAAGGTGTAGTGTACAGTGAAGGTGTAGTTACAGTGAAGGTGTAGAGTTACAGTGAAGGTGTAGGGTACAGTGAAGGTGTAGGGTACAGTGAAGGTGTAGAGTTACAGCGAAGGTGTAGGGTACAGTGAAGGTGTAGGGTACAGTGAAGGTGTAGATTTACAAAGAAGGTGTAGAGTTACAGTGAAGGTGTAGGGTACAGTGAAGGTGTAGGGTTACAGTGAAGGTGTAGAGTTACAGTGAAGGTATAGGGTACAGTGAAGGTGTAGGGTACAGTGAAGGTGTAGGGTTACAGTGAAGGTGTAGAGTTACAGTGAAGGTATAGGGTACAGTGAAGGTGTAGGGTATAGTGAAGGTGTAGGGTACAGTGAAGGTGTAGAGTTACAGTGAAGGTATAGGGTACAGTGAAGGTGTAAGGTACAGTGAAGGTGTAGGGGACAGTGAAGGTGTAGGGTTACAGTGAAGGTGTAGGGTTACAGTGAAGGTGTAGGGTACAGTGAAGTTGTAGGGTACAGTGAAAGTGTAGGGTTACAGTGAATGTGTAGGGTTACAGTGAAGGTGTAGGTACAGTGAAGAGGTAAGGTACAGTGAAGGTGTAGGTACAGTGAAGGTGTAGGGTACAGTGAAGGTGTAGAGTTACAGTGAAGGTATAGGGTACAGTGAAGGTATAAGGGACAGTGAAGGTGTAGAATTACAGTGAAGGTGTAGGGTTACAGTGAAGGTGTAGGGTACAGTGAAGGTGTTGAATTACAGTGAAGGTGTAGGGTACAGTGAAGGTGTAGAGTTACAGTGAAGGTGTAGGGTACAGTGAAGGTGTAGAGTTACAGTGAAGGTATAGGGTACAGTGAAGGTATAGGTACAGTGAAGGTGTAGAGTTACAGTGAAGGTATAGGGTACAGTGAAGGTGTAGGGTACAGTGAAGGTGTAGAGTTACAGGAAGGTGTTGGGTACAGTGATGGTGTAGAGTACAGTGAAAGTGTAGTTACAGTGAAGGTTTAGGGTACAGTGAAGGTGTAGGGTACAGTGAAGGTGTAGGGTACAGTGAAGGTGTAGGGTACAGTGAGGGTGTAGGGTACAGTGAAGGTGTAGGGTACAGTGAAGGTGTAGTTACAATGAAGGTGTAGGGTACAGTGAAGGTGTAGGGTACAGTGAAGGTGTAGGGTACAGTGAAGGTGTAGGGTACAGTGAAGGTGTATGGTACAGTGAAGGTGTAGGGTACAGTGAAAGTGTAGTTACAGTGAAGGTTTAGGGTACAGTGAAGGTGTAGGGTACAGTGAGGGTGTAGGGTACAGTGAATGTGTAGGGTATAGTGAAGGTGTAGGGTTACAGTGAAGGTGTAGAGTTACAGCGAAGGTGTAGGGTACAGTGAAGGTGTTGGGTACAGTGAAGGTGTAGAGTACAGTGAAGGTGTAGGGTTATAGTGAAGGTGTAGAGTTACAGTGAAGGTGTAGGGTACAGTGAAGGTGTAGTGTTACAGTGAAGGTGTAGGGTACAGTGAGGGTGTAGGGTACAGTGAAGGTGTGGGTACAGTGAAGGTGTAGGGTTACAGTGAAGGTGTAGAGTTACAGTGAAGGTGTAGGGTACAGTGAAGGTGTAGGGTACAGTGAAGGTGTAGTGTTACAGTGAAGGTGTAGGGTACAGTGAAGGTGTAGGGTACAGTGAAGGTGTAGAGTTACAGCGAAGGTGTAGGGTACAGTGAAGGTGTAGGGTACAGTGAAGGTGTAGGGTTACAGTGAAGGTGTAGGTTACAGTGAAGGTGTAGGGTACAGTGAAGGTGTAGGGTACAGTGAAGGTGTAGGGTACAGTGAAGGTGTAGGGTTACAGTGAAGGTGTAGGGTTACAGTGAAGGTGTAGGGTACAGTGAAGGTGTAGGGTTACAGTGAAGGTGTAGGGTATAGTGAAGGTGTAGGGTACAGTGAAGGTGTAAGGTACAGTGAAGGTGTAGGGTACAGTGAAGGTGTAGGGTACAGTGAAGGTGTAGGGTTACAGTGAAGGTGTAGGGTACAGTGAAGGTGTAGGGTTACAGTGAAGGTGTAGGGTATAGTGAAGGTGTAGGGTACAGTGAAGGTGTAAGGTACAGTGAAGGTGTAGGGTACAGTGAAGGTGTAAGGTACAGTGAAGGTGTAGGGTACAGTGAAGGTGTAGAGTTACAGCGAAGGTGTAGGGTTATAGTGAAGGTGTAGGGTACAGTGAAGGTGTAGGGTATAGTGAAGGTGTAGAGTTACAGCGAAGGTGTAGGGTACAGTGAAGGACCAGGAGCCCCGGTCCTCGACCAGGCCTCCACCCCCAGGAAGCAGCCCGTGACAGCTGACTAACACCCAGGTACCTATTTTACTGCTAGGTAACAGGGGCATACGGTGAAAGAAACTCTGCCCATTGTTTCTCGCCGGCGCCCGGGATCGAACCCAGGACCACAGGATCACAAGTCCAGCGTGCTGTCCGCTCGGCCGACCGGCTCCACAGGTGTGTCACAGTTAGGTGTGTCAGAGAGTCAGGTGTGTCACAGAGCCAGGTGTGTCACAGAGCCAGATGTGTCACAGTTAGGTGTGTCAAAGAGCCAGGTGTGTCACAGAGCCAGGTGTGTCACAGAGCCAGGTGTGTCACAGAGCCAGGTGTGTCACAGAGCCAGGTGTGTCACAGAGTCAGGTGTGTCACAGAGCCAAGTGTCACAGAGGCAGGTGTATCACAGAGCCAATTAGTGTGTCACAGAGTCAGGTGTGTTACAGAGCCAAGTGTGTCACAGAGCCAGGTGTGTCACAGAGTCAGGTGTGTCACAGTCAGGTGTGTCACAGAGCCAGGAGTGTCACAGAGCCAGGAGTGTCACAGAGTCAGGTGTATCACAGAGTCAGGTGTGTCACAGAGCCAGGAGTGTCACAGAGTCAGGTGTGTCACAGAGCCAGGTGTGTCACAGAGTCAGGAGTGTCACAGAGTCAGGACTGTCACAGAGTCAGGTGTGTCACAGTCAGGTGTGTCACAGAGCCAGGTGTGTCACAGTCAGGAGTGTCACAGCGTAAGGTGTGTCACAGAGCCAGGTGTGTCACAGAGTCAGGTGTGTCACAGTCAGGTGTGTCACAGAGACAGGAGTGTCACAGAGTCAGGTGTGTCACAGAGCCAGGTGTGTCACAGAGCCAGGAGTGTCACAGAGCCAGGTGTGTCACAGAGTCAGGTGTGTCACAGAGTCAGGTGTGTCACAGAGCCAGGTGTGTCACAGAGCCAGGAGTGTCACAGAGCCAGGTGTGTCACAGGGCCAGGTGTGTCACAGAGCTAGGAGTGTCACAGAGTCAGGTGTGTCACAGAGCTAGGAGTGTCACAGAGTCAGGAGTGTCACAGAGCCAGGTGTGTCACAGAGCTAGGAGTGTCACAGAGCCAGGTGTGTCACAGAGCCAGGTGTGTCACAGAGCTAGGTGTGTCACAGAGCCAGGAGTGTCACAGAGGCAGGTGTGTCACAGAGCCAGGTGTGTCACAGATCCAGATGTGTCACAGAGGCAGGTGTGTCACAGAGCCAGGTGTGTCACAGAGCCAGGAGTGTCACAGAGCCAGGTGTGTCACAGAGCCAGGTGTGTCACAGAGGCAGGTGTGTCACAGAGCCAGGTGTGTCACAGAGCCAGGAGTGTCACAGAGCCAGGTGTGTCACAGAGCCAGGTGTGTCACAGAGCCAGGTGTGTCACAGAGCCAGGTGTGTCACAGAGCTAGGTGTGTCACAGAGCCAGGAGTGTCACAGAGGCAGGTGTGTCACAGAGCCAGGTGTGTCACAGATCCAGATGTGTCACAGAGGCAGGTGTGTCACAGAGCCAGGTGTGTCACAGAGCCAGGAGTGTCACAGAGCCAGGAGTGTCACAGAGGCAGGTGTGTCACAGAGCCAGGTGTGTCACAGAGCCAGGTGTGTCACAGAGCCAGGAGTGTCACAGAGCCAGGTGTGTCACAGAGCCAGGTGTGTCACAGATCCAGATGTGTCACAGAGGCAGATGTGTCACAGAGCCAGGAGTGTCACAGAGCCAGGTGTGTCACAGAGTCAGGTGTGTCACAGAGCCAGGTGTGTCACAGGTGTGTGAGTGACGACACAAACCTCGCGGCGGTAAATAGAAACTTGTGTTGATGTTTGGGTTCAACATGTGGCTCGAACGAGTGACCACACTATGTACTTTCTACCGTATTTCCTCAACGGAGAAAGTTGGTGTGTTGTTTGTGCAATAAATGGCGGTTTGTGCAACTTGAAAAAGGGCGGGGAAATCTTGATATATATTGAGATCCTGTCCTCACTTTATTTCATTTAGATTTAGAGCCACAGTTGATATGATTTTGATTTAGAGCTTAACACGAATATATTTCCGTCTGCTTTGAGGATATTCTGACTTCAACTGGGTAAAATTTACAACATTTTAGGCTAAATTTTGGTCAGTGGAATTTCAAAGGTCCGTGAAAGCAAAAGAAATAATCATGAGAGAGAGTACTTAACAGAAATTACTGTGTGGAACATATAGGGAGATATTATGCCAGGCTAGGAGCTGGGATATGATAGGTCAGGAGCTGGGATATGAGGATAGGTCAGGAGCTGGGATATGAGGATAGGTCAGGAGCTGGGATATGATAGGTCAGGAGCTGGGATATGATAGGTCAGGAGCTGGGATATGATAGGTCAGGAGCTGGGATATGATAGGTCAGGAGCTGGGATATGATAGGTCAGGAGCTGGGATATGAGGATAGGTCAGGAGCTGTGATATGAGGATAGGTAAGAGCTGGGATATGAGGATAGGTCAGAGCTGGGATATGAGGATAGGTCAGAGCTGGGATATGAGGATAGGTCAGAGCTGGGATATGAGGATAGGTCAGGAGCTGGGATATGATAGGTCAGGAGCTGGGATATGATAGGTCAGGAGCTGGGATATGATTGGTCAGAAGCTGGGATATGAGGATAGGTCAGAAGCTGGGATATGAGGATAGGTCAGAGCTGGGATATGAGGATAGGTCAGAGCTGGGATATGAGGATAGGGTCAGAGCTGGGATATGAGGATAGGTCAGAGCTGGGATATGAGGATAGGTCAGGAGCTGTGATATGAGGATAGATAAGGAACTGGGATATGAGGCCAGGATAGAGAGATATTAGGCCAGGCAGGAGCTGGGATATGAGGATAGGTCACGAGCGTGGATATGAGGCCAGGATATTAGCTGAGAAATGAGGACGTTAACTAGCCACTTGGACCATTAGGGATCGAACGCGGACCTGAAAAAATCGAAACCATCGCTATACCGACCATTCAAATAATTGGCACAGAGCCTCAGGATTATAGAGGGATATAGTATACCATTCATTCACCTGGGCTGTGGGAGACTCGAACCCTGGAACCCACGCGTGTGGGACAGAAGCTCTATTCAGCGAGCTATTGAGGGGTATATATATATATATATATAATATATATATATATATATATATATATATATATATATATATATATATATATATATAGATATATATATATATATATATATATATATATATATATATATATATATATATTATATATATATATATATATATATATATATACACAAGAAGAATACATATACATATACGTCTGTATACATATACATAATTTATATGTCTGTATGTTTATGTAAATGTCTGTAGTTCTAATCTTCCTTAACCACCAATCTCACCCTCGAGTCTTCCAGGAGGAGGAGGACCTTGGACTGGAGGATGAGAGCTTGTGGAGGAGTGTGGAGGGGCGCCGCCCCCCTGCTACTGCTGCTGGTGGTGGCCCTGGCGGGGGCCCTCGAGGCCCCAGAAGACCTCCAGGAGGACCCCAAGGTCAGCCTCCAGCTGTAATCTGTAATCTTCTGTTTGACTTGTATAAACAACCACTTTGCTTGTTTGAATTGTATAAACAACCACTTTGCTTGTTTGACTTGTATAAACAATCACTTTGCTTGTTTGACTTCTATGAACAACCATTTTGCTTGTTTGACGTGTATAAACAATCACTTTGCTTGTTTGACTTGTATAAACAACCACTTTGCTTGTTTGACTTCTATAAACAACCACTTTGCTTGTTTGACTTCTATAAACAACCACTTTGCTTGTTTGACTTCTATAAACAACCACTTTGCTTGTTTGACTTCTATAAACAACCACTTTGCTTGTTTGACTTGTATAAACAACCACTTTGCTTGTTTGACTTGTATAAACAACCATTTTGCTCGGTTGACTTGTTTGACTTGTTACTATGCACTTAGGCCTATGTAGGTCCTCCCCCCCTTTGGGCCAATAGCCTACGTAGTCTTCCTCAGGGAGCAAATCACAGCAGTTGGCTAATCACCATAGTTTAAGGGCTTTTACTGCTTGGTGAACAGCGGCATCAGGTGAAAGGAAACAGGACCTGGGATCGAACCATGGTCGAAGAACACTGTGCCATTGGGTCTGGGGGTCATATGGTTATGGCGTAGCCTGTGTGGACTGCTGTTTTTCCACTTCCTTCTTCTTTCACTCTTTTATCACTCTTCTTCCATTCTTTTTTCACGCTTATGTCACACTTTTTTCACGCTTCTTTCACACCACACACTACAGTGATGCTGGTATCCGGGTACCACAGCAGTGCTGGTATCCGGATACCGCAGCAGTGCTGGTATCCGGATACCACAGCAGTGCTGATATCCGGATACCACAGGACGGTTGCGATATCCAGATACCACAGTAGTACTGGTATCCAGATACCGCAGCAGTACTGGTATCCGGATACCACAGTAGTGCTGATATCCGGATACCACAGGACGGTTGCGATATCCGGATACCGCAACTCAATTCTTCCAGGAATACAAAAGATGTAGAAGGCGCTTTTCCCAAACAAAACAAAACCAATAAATGTATTGTGCGTAAAGTAATCCCAAGGGTCCTTGTGTTCGTCCAAGCTGTTGGTTCTTGCGGGCCGCACTTTCTGTGGTGGCTCATGCTGTGTTCGTCCAAGCTGTTGGTTCTTGCGGGCCGCACTTTCTGTGGTGGCTCATGCTGTGTTCGTCCAAGCTGTTGGTTCTTGCGGGCCGCACTTTCTGTGGTGGCTCATGCTGTGTTCGTCCAAGCTGTTGGTTCTTGCGGGCCGCACTTTCTGTGGTGGCTCATGCTGAATACAACCTCCTAAATGCCTGTGCACTGAGCGGAAATGTTGTTTGTGCGATGTGGTCGTGTGCATTGTGTTTATTTAAGTCATATTTTCTCAGTTTGGGCGGTACAGGGTCATATTAAAGCCAGTTCGTACGCGACGAATTTATATTTTAGCTAATCCGGATGTGATAATGTCAAACTTCCGGAGAACCGGATGCGATAACATTATTTCGGTTAATCCGGATGCGATAATGTAAAACTTTTGGCAAATCCGGATGTGACAGCCTTATTTCAGTTAATCCGGATGCGACAGCCTTATTTCTATTAATCCGGATGCGACAGCCTTATTTCGGTTAATCCGGATGCGACAGCCTTATTTCGGTTAATCCGGATGCGACAGCCTTATTTCGGTTAATCCGGATGCGACAGCCTTATTTCGGTTAATCCGGATGCGACAGCCTTATTTCGGTTAATCCGGATGCGACAGCCTTATTTCGGTTAATCCGGATGCGACAGCCTTATTTCGGTTAATCTAGACGTAATAAAGTTAAGCTTTGGCCAATTCAAACAAAGCGACAGTTTTTACATTGGGGAAGGGACGATGATACGTGTTCAGAGGCTGGTGACGTGTGTTCCTCAGGCGTTACTAATGTCAGTTTCCAGGAGATACTAACACTTGTCCAGCTTTTCATATAAGAGGTACCAGGCGAAGAAAACCGACAGACTACCACTAGGAAAACAGCCACTACTCCATCAACCGGGATAATTTTTTAGCAAGAGGAGGAGAAGAATTGCTAAAAATGACCAGACTCTATCACCAACTCGGTCAAATGCTAGAGAGGACGCAAACACAGTGGCCTCCTTATCAGAGCCTCAGATATTAACACCAAGTAAAGCATCCAGCACTTCCACTAACACGATGACATCATTTATATTTGCCAACATCCAGGGTATAAAAACACGCAAATCCAACAAAGTTCCCTTTATAGATGGTCTCCTTCATGAGGCGAATGCAGTGTTTGCAGCCCTAACGGAAACTCACACTAAGGACTATCTTGATGGTGAAATATGGATCTCGGAGTACAATCTTTTCAGATGTGATAGGAAACACCGGCTTCAGGGTGGGGTCAGCCTCTACATCAAGACACACTCATCTGTACTGAGCTCCTAAACACCTCAAATGATATGGTGGAAGTGCTTATAGTCAAAATAGAGGTCCTAAATGTAGTTGTTGTCCTTGTATATAAGTCACCGGAGGCAAACCCTCAGCAGTTTAAAGACCAACTAATGAAAATAGAACACTGCTTGGAAAATCTCACAAATCCAGCTCCGAACATCATCCTGCTTGGGGACTTCAACCTACGGCACCTGAAATGGAAGCACCTGGCTAATACAGTAATATCAGAAAGAATACCAGGAAGTAGCCTAAATGAACAGGCACATGCAAATGACCTGCTACGGATGTGCGATAGGTTTGCCTTAAACCAGCAAATAGTAGAACCAACTAGGAAGGAGAACACGCTGGACCTCATTTTCACTAATAATGATGAATTGATCGGGAACATAATGATTACAAATACCTGTTACTCAGATCACAACTTAATTGAAGTTCTGACAACCATGGGGAATGGACCTTCAAAACCAGTCCAGATTCCCGGTGGAGGAGATTTCAGCAAATTCAACTTCAATAATAAACAGATAAACTGGGAGAAAATAAACCAGGACTTCACAGAAATAAACTGGGAAGAACAGCTAGAAAATACAAACCTGAACCAGTGCCTGGAAGAAATAAGTCCAGTAGCACTAGAAATATGTACAAACCGCATCCCCCTAAGAAAAAAAAGGAAGAGATGCAGACTGGAACGGGAACGTCGTTCCCTATATAGGCGAACAAAACGAATCGCGGAACAACTTGAGAGTCGCACCCTATCTCAGGAACGGCGAGGAAGGTTAGGTAGAGAAATAGAAACAATTGAACTCAAGCTACAAGAATCATACCAAACCCAGGAGAGGCAAAGAGAGCAAAAGGCCATCAGTGAAATAGAGAGAAATCCGAAGTATTTTTTTCTCCTATGCAAATCAAGATAAAAAACCACATCTAGTATCGGGCCCCTGCGAAAGGGAGATGGAACTTTCACCGATGACAACAAAGAAATGAGCGAGTTACTGAGGAAGCAGTATGACTCTGTTTTCAGCGAGCCATTAAACGCACTAAAGATTGATAACCCAAATGAATTTTTCATGGATATTATATGATACCAACATCACACCATATATCAGACGTCGCTCTATCCCCACTGGATTTTAAGAAGCCATAAACAGAATGCCTATGCGCCTCTGCACCAGGCCTATCGCAGTTGCTGGACCACTGTGATTGACATTATATGCTATGGAAGACAACAACGCTGATTTAAGTTACACAGATTTCGCAAAAGCTTTTGATATATGTGACCATTGTGTTATTGGCCATAAAATGCGTTCAAAAGGATTACCGGAAAATAGGCAGATGGATTCAATTTCCTGACTAACAGAAACCCAATTTGGTATAGGTCAACAAAATAAAATCCAGACCTCAACCGTTAAGGCTCAGTCAGGTATCCCCCAGGGTACTGTGCTGCACTCCAGTTTACTCTCTCATCCTCGATCCGACCTAGACAAGAACAAAGACACACCTATTACTGGTATCATCCTTGCAGATGGAAACTATGATTTTACATGAGAGTTGGCAATCTAGGAGGACACAGCAAACCTCCAATCAATGTAGATAAGTCTTTTATGGGCTACATAACATAATGGGTGGTTTACGAGTTAAGTTCCAGCTCATTCGCTACGGAAAATTGAAAATATAAAAGCGGAAACAGTACAAACTCGGCGAATCATAACATAGAACGAAAGGCAATGTAAAGGTTCTGGGTGCACTCACATGTCGGAAGACTTACCTTTAAAGAACACAATAAAGTAGCCGTCACAACTGCACAAAAAAATGACAGGTGGATAACAAAATCTTTTCACACTAGAGATGCTATACCGATGATGATACTTTCAAAACGCTTTGCTCTCTAGAGTGGAGTACTCTGCGCAATGACAGCCCCGTTCAAAGCTGGAGAAATTGCTGACCTGGAGAGCGTGCAGAGACCTTCACTGTAGAATCCATCAATAAAAATCTAATTAAACTGGGACCCTAGGACTAAAGAGCCTAATCTGTACTCCCTTGAGAGCAGGCAGGAGAGATACACAATATTTCACGTTGAAATAATTTGAGGCTGGTCGCCAACCTGCACACAGAAATACATCACATGAGACCAGAACTGGCAGGATGTGCAAATACCCGTTGAAAAACAGTGTGCAACAGGTAACTCTGAGAGAGAACTCTTTCAACGTCAGAGGCCCAGACTGTTCAACACGCTTTCGCTACACATAGGGACCTAATTGGCAAACCCCCTCACAGTTTTCAAGATGAACTGAATAAGCACCTCCAAAAGGATACCTGATCAAACCCCCAGGTCTGTGACTCATACGTACGGGCTGCGAGCACCGCGTCTAACAGCCTGGTGATCAGTCCAGCAACCACGATGCCTGGTTGATCATTCCGTACCAGGAGCCTGGTCGACTACACCGGCCGCGAGACGCTGAGCCCTGGAAGCAACTCAAGGTCCTCAGGGAAGTTAAGGTTGTTTCCAAGGGGTCAATAACGCGAGTTTGCATGGTTACTAACGCGAGTTTCCAGACGTTACTAACGCAAGTTTCCAGAGGTTACTGACGCAAGTTTCCAGAGTTACTGACGGGAGTTTCTAGAAGTTAGTGCTGGATTTATAGATTTCTAAGCTGGGTCATGTGCTAGGGTAGGGGAAGACACGGGCAGGTAATAGGCAGACGAGGAGGCGACGACAGTAAAAGAAATACGTAATATATTGAGTATAATAATGGATTAGAGAGTTGCATGTTACATGGCCATCTGTATACGAGCCATGTGTGGATTCGAACTATTCGGTGGTGTTCCCAAGCACTATCACATTAGTATGATTACTGTCTGTGAATAGGATGAAAGGTATAATGGATGAGGAAGGTTTTTTTTTCTTTTTTTTTTATTTTTTCTACCACAGACTTGGCCAAACATTTCACAATGCTCTTCAGCATATACATTTTCTTTCTTCTGTCCTCCATGGCAGAGGTTAGAGATGTGTTAAACTGAGTTGAAGGTTTATTGAACATCAACCACTGAGGTGAGTCGTGCGTTTAAACTGACTAAGCTACCTATATACTTAACTACTAGATAACAGCTTTTACGTATGACTTACATAAAGTTTCGATGTATCTTTTACATACTGTCATTAATGCACATATACAAAGGTGAAATGCAATTATGATCAGCTTATATCTACTTTATACGCCTGACTATACATACAACACCACATATATACACACATGATTCACAGACATTGTCTCTTTTACTCTGACTGGGTGAGATAGCTGATAAAGAAAACTATTGTTGAATTAAGCACTTAATCACTGAGGGCGATTAAGGTGCTTTTTACAAGCTCAGGCTATAGGTACATCCATTAACCTTGTATATTAACATTACATGGTCATCTTGGGTACAAGGTCAATATATATCAAGTGTTTCCGTACTCATATATTATTACACAATTCAGTATACCTTAGCCCAGGGGGGCGAAAGTCAGCCAGTATGGGACATTTCTACAATATATGTTCAAGAGAGTGCATTGTTTTCTCTTTCACAAAGTTGGCACTTGGTGTATTCGACACTTGAGATTTGAGAAAGCTGCCAGATACGTATATATCCCAGGCGTATTCTGGTCCACTATAACATTACATTGCCGTGTTCTTGTTCTTTTAGTCCCATATGTGAATGTCTCCTCACGATATATATCATAATATTTAATGCTACACATTCAGGTCTTTGTGAATTAGTTAGGTCGGTGAGATCTTCATTAGAATATTGTTTTAAGTATCTCTTTGTCACTTGCTATGAAAATACCCATATCATTTCTACACACACTGGTTTACAGGTTTCTACACTG
>WNGS01158272.1:5278-20050 GCA_020271785.1 Procambarus virginalis
CCTATCCTCGCGCCCATGACGTTAGGAAGTTTGCGGCTTTGGCTGCTGTGTTTGGTAATATGTCTTGGGCAAATATTCGGGCGCGTGGTTTTTGGAAATCGAACAGGGTCCTGGCCGCCCGTTATTTGGTGAACGTCCCTGCTCCTCGGCGTTCTTGTGTTGCTTTGGGTCGCAGGTTGCAGACAGTTGTCTCGACTTAGCGTTTGAGGAGTTTGTGGCCGCCGCCTCCCGGGTAAGTCCCCTTTTTCCTTCTCTTTGGGTATTAGCTCCAGGAGCCGTAGGGGCTCCCCACAGAAACCTAGCGTTGAATGTAATGAAACGCCATTTTCTGGGTGAGCCCCGGAGCTCCCTGGCTACCCTCCCTCCGTCCGGTCGGCGGATTTTTCGCGGTTGAAGCCTAGTTTCCGAACTGACGGCAGCCGGCGCGGTGAGGTCCGGGGCCCCCCCTCCCCCTCCCGGGAGGGGAGGCTGCGCGGACAACCGGCGCGGCAGTAAAGTGATTGTTTGATGGTTTTCCTTGTGATTGTAGGGAGTTTTTTCTACCTTTCTGTTCGGTTTGTTGTAGTTTTCTACCATGTGGGGTTTGTTTTGTTACGCCTACCTTTCTGGGTGCCTAACCCCGGTCGATGGCAGATAAGGAAAACCCCCAACTATATGGGGTTTTCCAGGGCCATTGCTCCCTGAAACCTCTCTGAAGGGGCCAGGTTCTGGCGCTGGTCCCTGGTAGGTCTGAACTCCATAGCTAGTGTCCCGGTCTAACATAACATACATTAGCCCGATAAGCTCCAGGGAGCCTCCGGGGCTCACCCAGAAATGGCGTTTCATTACATTCAACGCTGGTTCTTTATGAATGACATTCAAGCTGCAGATAATATAACGGATATTACCACAAACTCGGAAGATTTTGAAAGAGAAATTGACAATATGCCTATGCACTCAGCTCCGGGGCCTGACTCATGGAATTCAATATTCATAAAGAAATGTAAAGTACCAGTAGCGAGAGCACTCAGCGTAATATGGAGAAAGAGCCTGGATACAGGGGAGATACCAGCAGCACTTAAATCTGCAGATATAGCTCCATTGCACAAGGGGGGGAGTAAAGCCTTGGCAAAAAATTATAGGCCAGTTGCACTAACATCACACATAATAAAAGTGTTTGAAAGAGTGATTAGGAATCAAATTTCTAGTTTTATGGAAAAAAATGAATTGCACAACCCAGGACAACATGGATTTAGAGCGGGAAGATCCTGTCTGTCACAGTTACTCAACCACTATGACAAAATCACAGAAGCCCTAGAAGAAAAGCAAAATGCTGTTGTTGTATACACAGACTTTGCAAAGGCGTTCGACAAATGTGACCATGGGGTGATAGCTCACAAAATGAGGTCAATGGGAATAACTGGAAAAGTAGGACGCTGGATACTCAATTTCCTGTCGAACAGAACACAAAGAGTAACAGTCAATCAGATAAAATTGAGTCAAGCGATGTTAAAAGCTCTGTACCTCAAGGTACAGTCCTTGCACCACTACTGTTCCTTATTCTCATATCTGATATAGACAAAAATACACGTCACAGCTTCGTGTCGTCCTTTGCAGATGACACAAAAATCAGCATGAAAATTACCTCTGCTGAAGACATTGAAAAACTACAAGCAGATGTCAACAAAGTTTTCGATTGGGCAGCAGAAAATAACATGATGTTTAACAGTGATAAATTTCAGGTACTCAGGTACGGCAAAAATGAGGATCTGAAACATAATACAGGGTACAAAACACAATCAAATCTTCCCATAGTAGAAAAACAGCATGTCAAGGATTTGGGAATAATGATGTCAGACGATCTAACGTTTAGGGAGCATAACCAAGCAAATATTGCGTCAGCCAGAAAAATGATCGGATGGATTACAAGAACTTTCAAATCCAGGGATCCCATCAAAATGGTTGTACTCTTCAAGTCACTTGTGTTGTCCCGTCTTGAGTACTGCTCAGTACTCACTTCCCCCTTCAGAGCAGGAGAGATTGCTGAAATAGAGGGAATACAGAGAACATATACGGCACACATAGACGAGATAAAGCACCTAAATTATTGAGATCGTCTCAAAGCTCTCCAAATGTACTCTCTAGAAAGGAGACGAGAGAGATACCAAATAATATACACATGGAAAATACTGGAGGGACAGGTCCCAAATCTGCACAGTAAAATAACAACGTACTGGAGTGAACGATATGGAAGAAAGTGCAAGATTGATCCAGTGAAGAGCAGAGGTGCCATAGGCACAATCAGAGAGCACTGTATAAACATCAGAGATCCGCGGTTGTTCAACACCCTCCCAGCGACTATAAGAAATATTGCCGGAACAACCGTGGACATTTTGAAGAGAAAACTGGACAGTTTTCTTAGAGAAGTTCCGGACCAGCCGGGCTGTGGTGGGTATGTGGGCCTGCGGGCCGCTCCAAGCAACAGCCTGGTGGACCAAGCTCTCACAAGTCGAGCCTGGCCTCGGGCCGGGCTTGGGGAGTAGAAGAACTCCCAGAACCCCATCAACCAGGTATCAACCAGGTATCATCACCCAGGGGGGGGGTCCAGCAGACCAACACCATCACCCAGGGGGGTCCAGCAGACCAACACCATCACCCAGGGTGGGTCCAGCAGACCAACACCATCACCCAGGGGGTCCAGCAGACCAACACCATCACCCAGGGGGGATCCAGCAGACCAACACCATCACCCAGGGGGGTCCAGCAGACCAACACCATCACCCAGGGGGGGTCCAGCAGACCAACACCATCACCCAGGGGGGGGGGTCCAGCAGACCAACACCATCACCCAGGGGGGTCCAGCAGACCAACACCATCACACAGGGGGGGGTCCAGCAGCCCAACACCATCACCCAGGGGGGGGGTCCAGCAGACCAACACCATCACCCAGGGGGGGGGGTCCAACAGACCAACACCATCACCCAGGGGGGTCCAGCAGACCAACACCATCACCCAGGGGGGTCCAGCAGACCAACACCATCACCCAGGGGGGGATCCAGCAGACCAACACCATCACCCAGGGGGGGGGTCCAGCAGACCAACACCATCACCCAGGGGTGTCCAGCAGACCAACACCATCACCCAGGGGGGGGGGGGGTCCAGCAGACCAACACCATCACCCAGGGGGGTCCAGCAGACCAACACCATCACCCAGGGGGGGTCCAGCAGACCAACACCATCACCCAGGGGGGGGTCCAGCAGACCGACACCATCACCCAGGGGGGTCCAGCAGACCCACACCATCACCCAGGGGGGGTCCAGCAGACCAACACCATCACCCAGGGGGGGACCAGCAGACCAACACCATCACCCAGGGGGGTCCAGCAGACCAACACTATCACACAGGGGGGGGTCCAGCAGACCAACACCATCACCCAGGGGGGTCCAGCAGACCGACACCATCACCCAGGGGGGTCCAGCAGACCAACACCATCACCCAGGGGGGTCCAGCAGACCAACACCATCACCCAGGGGGGTCCAGCAGACCAACACCATCACCCAGGGGGGGTCCAGCAGACCAACACCATCACCCAGGACGGGGGTCCAGCAGACCAACACCATCACCCAGGGGGTCCAGCAGACCAACACCATCACCCAGGGGGGGTCCAGCAGACCAACACCATCACCCAGGGGGGGTCCAGCAGACCAACACCAGCACCCAGGGGGGGTCCAGCAGACCAACACCATCACCCAGGGGGGGGTCCAGCAGACCAACACCATCACCCAGGGGGGTCCAGCAGACCAACACCATCACCCAGGGGGGGGGTCCAGCAGACCAACACCATCACCCAGGGGGGGTCCAGCAGACCAACACCATCACCCAGGGGGGTCCAGCAGACCAACACCATCACCCAGGGGGGGGTCCAGCAGACCAACACCATCACCCAGGGGGGGGGTCCAGCAGACCAACACTATCACCCAGGGGGGTCCAGCAGACCAACACCATCACCCAGGGGGGGTCCAGCAGACCAACACCATCACCCAAGGGAGGGTCCAGCAGACCAACACCATCACCCAGGGGGGTCCAGCAGACCAACACCATCACCCAGGGGGGGGGTCCAGCAGACCAACACCATCACCCAGGGGGGGTCCAGCAGACCAACACCATCACCCAGGGGGGGTCCAGCAGACCAACACCATCACCCAGGGGGGGGTCCAGCAGACCAACACCATCACCCAGGGGGGTCCAGCAGACCAACACCATCACCCAGGGGGGGGTCCAGCAGACCAACACCATCACCCAGGGGGGTCCAGCAGACCAACACCATCACCCAGGGGGGGTCCAGCAGACCAACACCATCACCCACGGGGGGGGGGTCCAGCAGACCAACACCATCACCCAGGGGTGTCCAGCAGACCAACACCATCACCCAGGGGTGTCCAGCAGACCAACACCATCACCCAGGGGGGTCCAGCAGACCAACACCATCACCCAGGGGGGGGGTCCAGCAGACCAACACCATCACCCAGGGGTGTCCAGCAGACCAACACCATCACCCAGGGGGGGGTCCAGCAGACCAACACCATCACCCAGGGGGGTCCAGCAGACCAACACCATCACCCAGGCGGGGGGTCCAGCAGACCAACACCATCACCCAGGGGGGTCCAGCAGACCAACACCATCACCCAGGGGGGTCCAGCAGACCAACACCATCACCCAGGGGGGGTCCAGCAGACCAACACCATCACCCAGGGGGGTCCAGCAGACCAACACCATCACCCAGGGCGGGGGTCCAGCAGACCAACACCATCACCCAGGGGGTCGAGCAGACCAACACCATCACCCAGGGGGGGTCCAGCAGACCAACACCAGCACCCAGGGGGGTCCAGCAGACCAACACCATCACCCAGGGGGGGGTCCAGCAGACCAACACCATCACCCAGGGGGGGGGGTCCAGCAGACCAACACCATCACCCAGGGGGGGGGGGTCCAGCAGACTAACACCATCACCCAGGGGGGGGTTCCAGCAGACCAACACCATCACCCAGGGGGGGTCCAGCAGACCAACACCATCACCCAGGGGGGTCCAGCAGATCAACACCATCACCCAGGGGGGTCCAGCAGACCAACACCATCACCCAGGGGGGGGGGATCCAGCAGACCAACACCATCACCCAGGGGGGTCCAGCAGACCAACACCATCACCCAGGGGGGGTCTAGCAGACCAACACCATCACCCAGGGGGGGGTCCAGCAGACCAACACCATCACCCAGGGGGGGGGGTCCAGCAGACCAACACCATCACCCAGGGGGGGTCCAGCAGACCAACACCATCACCCAGGGGGGGTCCAGCAGATCAACACCATCACCCAGGGGGGTCCAGCAGACCAACACCATCACCCAGGGGGGTCCAGCAGACCAACACTATCACCCAGGGGGGGGTCCAGCAGACCAACACCATCACCCAGGGGGGTCCAGCAGACCAACACCATCACCCAGGGGGGGGTCCAGCAGACCAACACCATCACCCAGGGGGGGTCCAGCAGACCAACACCATCACCCAGGGGGGTCCAGCAGACCAACACCATCACCCAGGGGGTCCAGCAGACCAACACCATCACCCAGGGGGTCCAGCAGACCAACACCATCACCCAGGGGGGTCCAGCAGACCAACACCATCACCCAGGGGGGGTCCAGCAGACCAACACCATCACCCAGGGGGGGGTCCAGCAGACCAACACCATCACCCAGGGGGTCCAGCAGACCAACACCATCACCCAGGGGTGTCCAGCAGACCAACACCATCACCCAGGGGGGTCCAGCAGACCAACACCATCACCCAGGGGGGTCCAGCAGACCAACACCATCACCCAAGGGGGGGGGTCCAGCAGACCAACACCATCACCCAGGGGGGTCCAGCAGACCAACACCATCACCCAGGGGGGTCCAGCAGACCAACACCATCACCCAGGGGGGTCCAGCAGACCAACACCATCACTTGCATGACTGATAACACCTATGGTGCTATGACATCTATGGGTAACCTCCTCATCTGCTTACCACACAAGTGTTGCTCTGTCCTTGAAATATCTTTGTCCTATATGGGAGGCTTTACCTAGTTTTCATTCCTAATTATGCTATGTGATTGTGTTTGTGCTATACACCCTGCATCTTCATGTCCAGTTAGTTCTGTCATTGTTTCAGGGTTCTCTTCCTTGGTGTTATTTTTCAATTTTTCCATTTCTTAAGCAAAGTTACCTCTTCTGCAGGGTTCAAGTTTCTTCCTGTCTGGGACTTGAACCCTGAAGTGTTGCAGGCAGGGGCTTGAGAGTTGGTCTTCCTGTCTGGGACTTGAACCCTCAAGTGTTGCAGGCAGGGGCTTGAGAGTTGGTCTTCCTGTCTGGGACTTGAACCCTCAAGTGTTGCCGGCAGGGGCTTGAGAGTTGGTCTTGCTGTCTGGGACTTGAACCCTCAAGTGTTGCAGGCAGGGGCTTGAGAGTTGGTCTTCCTGTCTGGGACTTGAACCCTCAAGTGTTGCCGGCAGGGGCTTGAGAGTTGGTCTTGCTGTCTGGGACTTGAACCCTCAAGTGTTGCAGGCAGGGGCTTGAGAGTTGGTCTTCAAAGTCAGACTTTGTTTTTAATAAAGCTGAATTAGTTCATTGTGTTGAAATTCACTGTAATGTTCACATTTGGCCCGACTCGCGTATGATAATTAATTTCTATTGCCTGGGATCACTTTCGGATGGTATCGAAGTTCTCCCAAGGCTGAACTTCGGACCTTTCCCAGGATGCAATCCCTACTACAGTTGTATTAACTTCATGGTACCTATATACTGCTAGGTGAAAAGAAGCCTTAAGTGACAGGTAACATGCCCAACCCCTTCTGTCCCCGCCTAGACATTGAACCCAGGATCCCTTATAGTTAGTCAAGAACCTCGCTTCTCTTTGGATTTATGCTTGGGTAGTGATTGGATCATAAAAAATTTGGGAGCACCTCAACACACTCATTGAACCATATTAGGCGTGTCCAATTTAAATCCAGGTCCTCACACCCATATGCATAGCCAGTCTTTCCACCCCCTTGAAACTTATTTATATCAAAAATGCTTGTCAGCAACCCCATTCCACTCACTCACAATCCTGTTCCCAAAGTGATGCTTCCCTTTATCTCTCCTAAAACGATTTTCCCCACGTACCCATTGTTGTGATTTCCGACGTATTCTGGTTCTCAGAATCTTATTTATAACCTTCATGTTTCTGTTGAATATTGTCTTCAAAATCACTATTGTGTTGCCCCTCGTTTGTGTCTCTCCAGAGAGTAGATTGAGACTTCAAATTATATTCCTAAGAAGGTCGCCAGTACCAGACATTAGTCGTCATCCTTTTCTGTATTTTTCCGTATATCCATTGCATAGTACGGTGACCGGGGCAGGTTCATTAACCCTTAAATGGCGCATAGCTATATACCATTTGACACCCACAGGCGCATACAAAAAAAAAAATATATTTTTTCTTCCTAACCTGTTAATTTGTGTTCACTGATCACGGGAAAAATAATAAAAAAATCGTAAGTTGAATATATTGGCCGCTATAGGGCAGGGAAGTCTGGCACAAAACAGGCGCTCACTCAGCATGCGTCCCAGGCGGTCTGTTTATCGCCAGCTGTCAGGCCGGAGTTGCCACAAAGAGATAATTGCCTAATTATTTCAATGTCTCTGATTGATTTTTCGTAGTTTTTTGCTGTAATATTATTCAATAGTGTGTAGTGTGATATATTTATATAATGAAATGAGTGAATCATCGCTGTACTCAAAAATATGGTGTGCTTATTGTTGATTCAATTATGTTCATCAAACAGTGAACAAATACTTTGTCGGTTGTACACTATATACACAGGTTATATATAAGTATCTGCATGTTTTGTTCACCATAACGAACCACTAAGTTGCTATTATGAATCAAAAAGTAACGAGGGGTGACCGCCGTGTACCAGCCAGCCACTCACGCCCTCCCTCAAGTCATCTGACTCACCCACATTCTCCTCCCACAATACTGTTTTTGCTTTTATTCACTATATACAGACGCTATATATAAGTATCTACATTCGTGTTCACCATAACGAACCACTAAGTTGGTATGCTGAGTGGCAGTGGCAGCCCGCCACTGGCTGCCACTCCCTCCTTCCCTCACCTCACCTGACTTGCCACCATTTTCCACTCACCATACTGTTTTTGCTTTTATATACAGACGTTATATATAAGTATTTACATGTTTTGTTCACCATAACTGTACATCTAAGCTTGTATGGTGAGTAGGACCTCTTGTATGGTGAGTAGGCAGAAAGACGTAGGACCTCACAGTCAGCTGATGGCTGCCGCCCTCAAGGCCAGACGCACTAATATTTCTCCTCCAACAATACTGCTTGTGGTGTTATTACGCTATATACACACATTATATATAAATATCTACCGGTTTTATTCACCATACTTGTACAAGTAAACTGGTATGGTGCCCAAAGACCATCGTGGTCACCAGTAAACAACACGATAATTCCTGCAGACGACGCTCCTCTCACCAAAATGGCGGCTCCCAACCTCCTACTCTTGCTGTTTATACCCTCTATACACACGTTATATATAAGTATCTACATTTGTGTTCACCATAGCGAACCACTAAGCTGGTATGCTGAGTGCAGTCAATAAAAGGTGGCCACACACAGTCAGATAACAACGCCACCACCCTCCCTCCCACAGCATTACTCCTCCCTCCATGGAGCACAGCGCTAAATATCATCACAATCCTCTTATTATCAGACCCATGGTCAGTTTTATCACAGTCAGGGGTCTTCTGTAATAATATTATCGCTACATAATAGCATGAACAAGTATATTATGGCATTTTTAGGCGATGCTGTGGTCACAAGCTGAACAGCAGTGCTGTGAGCTCATGCTGCGTGCGTCAGGCTTGGTAGCTTACTCGATAGTGAGGCCCCTAACACCCGGGAATTTGGCCCACGATTTTTTTTTAAAATGGCGTCTGTTTACAAGAGCCCTGATGAAGGTGTGGTGAACCCCGTGTATCCGCGGGCCGTTTAAATCTTGCGTAGTACTCCAACGCATCATATGATGCGACGCGCAATTTACTGCAAGTCGGTCAAAGCATCATATGATGCGATGCGCAATTGAAGGGTTAAGCATTTGTGTGTGTGTACCTGCAAGACCTTTACATCTCTCCTTGATGGTGGCGGGTTAGTTTGTGTTTATTGAACAGTTTGCGAGCTTGGAAGGGGCGCGAGGGCATTTTCGACCCGAGATTATTGTTATAGACAGTCTCATGCTGCTTCGAAGCTCATAAACTGTTTAATAAATACAAAGATGTACAGGTTTTGTAAGTAGATAGATAAATGCTTGGTGAATCTTGGCCCAGAACCGCACAGTATATCACAGTATAGTGTGAATATCATTCTGCTGAAGTATGACATTCATGTTTCTGCTGCTTATTATTATATATATATCCCAACACTTTGTTAATTTTATTTCATGCATTACTGCAGTGCTGCATTTATGCAAGTGAAGATATTTGTATTTCTCACTGTTAAACCTGCGTTTACCTTTTTCCCACTGAGCACTGGAATTCTTTAACCGTTGCAATGCAGCTAATATAAATAATTGTTACCTCATCTTTGCACAAAAAAGTATGCTGTTTCTGGTTTGGTTAGGTATAGAAGGAAGCCGAATGAGTGGGGTCATTGTGTCCTTTGACACCAAACATAAGGAGTTTCTGACACAATGGCATGCAGAAGAGGAGTCATATGTTCTCTCTGGAAGTGAAGAATGGAATAGCATATATGTGAAACAGAGCAGGGAAAGGGGTCAGAGAGCTGGAAAAGATAAGATTTGTGTGGTGATAATCTCTGGTAGAGGCCTAGGGCGAGGCCTAGTGTCCTGGTCAAAGTGGCCTGGTCGAGGACAGGGCCGCAGGGACATTGAGCCCTGAAATCATCGCAAGGTAAGGTAGAAACCCCTGTGGCTACTCCTTGATATGGAGTTCCCAGGAAGGAGTAAGGCACCCCTCCCCTCCCCAACTAACATAACCTCTGTCATCTCCCTAGTAATGGTTAAGTGTGTATCTAACCCCAGGAATGTAGGACACACGATATTGAGGTTGTAAGAAACTTTGTCTCTTCACGCAGCCATGACGGTGCCAAGTGATGCCGGCTCTTCGCTAACTGAACTTGGGTCGATGATGTTCCTGCGTGGCATCTCGGGTACTCGAGTTATTGACACCGCAGATGTCAAGACCATTGCTGGTGTGGAATTTGTTGGTAAGTAACGAGTGTTTACGTGTTAAGGAGAAAGGAAGAGTTTCGTTTTATCCTTCCCATTTTATGAATAATATAAATGGAAGCAAGGCTCTTACAAACTTCACAATAATATGCCTAATAATTTTAACATTATATCTAAATTACTTATTACACAGAGAAATCACATTAATGTGATATATCAAAGACCAAATACACAGGAGCCTTTATGAGGGTTTGAACCTCTTGACCATGTGGTGGTACAGTTGACTACAGCGTGTCTGGATACACTCAGCGCATAGGATTAAATCCTCATCATGGCTCCTGTGGATATGTTCTATTATATCTGTGCTGGAACCCTTAATGATTTCCCTGTGTTAAACGCACTACTTCAAAAAGAGCCAGTAATAATAATATGTCCGCCTGATGACTTTCGTAAACCCTCCGAGAGCCCAGGACCAGAATCTGGCTCTCTTAGAGACAATGATAGCACAGGGATCATAGATCAACCTACCACCTAACTCAGCCACAGGAAGTAAAGGCCTTGTCTAACAAATGCTTGTAGAGAAATTAAGGAAAGAATATGAAAACCAGGCCGCTTGACCACAGGTAACAACCCTTGGACAACCTATGCAGGTCACCACCAAGTGGCAGCAGCTTGGGCTATGTTGGGTCTCACAACAGTATAGTTCTTACTTTTATGCCTGATGCTATATAGTGATGAGATCGATGCTGAAGCTGAATTTGAGGCTTTGAACATCTTAAGTGTATTATTGGCTTTCCAGGAACGATGATCCTGCATAAGGGCGTTTGATGCCATTATTAATGTTTTCACTTTCACAACTGATTATGCCAAACTGCATTGTGTCTTTAGTACTTTCCGTCACTCTGCTTGTTGTCTATATTTACTCTATCTTACATATAGAAGACATAAGTGGGGCCTCTGTGGCATCCTCCTCGATAGTTCTTGCTGTTGCAGACAGGGCTTGTTGAGCCTAGTTATCACAAGTTAAGCCTGGCCCCAGGCCAGGCTCAAAGAGTACAAGAACTCTCATAATCCTCTCTGGGTAAACTCCAGGTATTCCCCAATGCAAGACTGGTTGATGAGAAGTTGAAGTTAGCTGACTACTGCCAGGGTATCCATTCACTGCTGTATCCATTCATTCAGGTGCACAGGGGTATTAGGTGATAGGAAACATGCTCAACCATTTCTGCCAGCCCGGGATTTGAATCCATAATTCACAATTGTGAGTCAAGAACCAATCCAACTGTACTACTGGGACTGTTAGAATTAAGGTATTTTGTAGGATTAAGTGCTACATAGGTTAGGTGCGTAATGTTTTGAGCAGACGTGCTTTTGTTTTATTAGCATTGTAAATAGTAAGTCATGTAACCTATACCCGGTAATGTCATTGTTTGTGGTTGTAAATAAACGCCATGTAGATCATGCATTAGTTTCTCTTCCTGCCAAATTATAACAGGGACCTTAATTTATTATATTTATTACATTTATTACCTTGTTTGCACATTGCTCTGGCTCTGTTTTTGTTAGTGTTTTGTGACAGGTTTGTATATTAATGGATGTGGCTGCATGTAGAGTTAAGACACTTTTCTATTATTTATGTATGTATTGTACTGTACTTCGGTTTCATACACCTTTCAGCGTAGACTGATTAACTGGATTTGGTGTGCAATAGGTGATAATGTTTTCTCTTGCCTCTGGCACTCTTGCTGATTTGTTTAATGGTTACGAACAACTGGTACCTGTGCTTCCGTAAGATTTGCTTACGTCTCCGAAGGGTTGGGAAGCGATGGATAGCCCTTCTGTACTAGACACTACCTGTGTGTGTCAATTAGACACACAGCATACACGAATGAGTTTGTGTGGCTGTAATTCAGAGTTGTCTCATATGAGCCAATAGTCCTTCTGCCATTGCATTTATTTTTCCATTCTTCGTAGCTTTCCAGAATGTGATTCATTATTCTTTGATACTGCAGGTATCAATGAAAGTGACCTGGCGACCCAGTTACTCTTCCTGTTGGGGTCGGAGCTTACATTATTCTCAGGCGTGTGATGCTTGGTATTGCTGGATCCTGGTGTTGGTCATGCCTTCAAGTAGGGAAGGGAATTATCAAGGGGAAAGTGCCAAGCCATTACGACTATATAGCCCCTGGAAGGGGTCAGGATAAGGATTTGGGATGGGACGGGGGGAAAGGAATAGTGCCCAACCACTTGGAGGGTCGGGGATTGAACGTGATTGTTCCCTGTGTACAAGTTAAGGCTTTGCTCCTTTAGTGTTTGTGGCTCCCCCCCCCCCCCACTGGCTACTGCTGGTGATTAAGTATGGAATTTTCCTTTGTTTTATGACTGATATTGATCCGTCAGGGGGCTTGACAGCCGAGTGGACAGTGCTCTGGATTTGTAGTCCTAAGGTTCTGGGTTCGATTCCTGGCGGAGGTGGAATCAAATAGGCAGTTCCTTTCACCCTGATTTCCCTGTTCACCAAGCAGTAAATAGGTACCTGGGAGTTAGACAGCTGCTATGGGCTGCTTCCTGGGAATGTGTAACAAAAAGGAGGCCTGGTCGAGGACTGGGGCGCGGAGACGCTAAGCCCCAAAATCATCTCAAGATAACCTCAAGAGGCCATAGTTATTGTAATTCATAATAAATCTTAATTTTTGAGGCTTGGAATCCAGCATCTTGTCTAAAAATATCCCGATTGGTTCCAGCTTGTTTAGCGTCCACAGATGGGGTCCTGTAGTGGTCTACGTCCTCGGCTCACATCCGTGGATCCCAGATTTGATTATCGGGCGATACAGAGATGGGTGGGCATGTTTCTTTTCAGCTGATGCCTCTGTTCACCTCACCTGTTCAAAATTGATACCTGGGATTTAGGCAACTGTTGTGGGTAGCATCCCTGGGGAAGGTCTGTTGTTGACCTTATGGGGGGGGGAAGGCCTAAATAAGCCTAACAGGCCTTCTTTCCCTGGCTCTGAGTAACCGTAATATGAATTGGATTGGTTGTTATTCCAAGTGTGCTTGGTCAGAGACCGTGTATACAGTGAGTGTGTGTGTGTATGTGTGTGTGTAATTACCTAAGTGTAGTTACAGGATGAGAGCTACGCTCGTGGTGTCCCGTCTTCCCAGCACTCTTTGTCATATAACGCTTTGAAACTACTGACTGTCTTGGCCTCCACCACCTTCTCACCCAACTTGTTCCAACTGTCTACCACTCTGTTTTCGAAAGTGAATTTTCTTATATTTCTTCGGCATCTGTGTTTAGCTAATTTAAATCTGGTTTGGAACCTCTTGTTCTTAAAGTTCCATGTCTCAGGAAATCTTTCTTATCGATTTTATCAGTTCCTGTTACTATTTTGTATGTAGTGATCATATCACCTCTTTTTCTTGTGTCTCCTAGTTTTGGCATATTTAATGCCTCTAACCTCTCCTCGTAGCTCTTGCCATTCAGTTCTGGGAGCCACTTAGTAGCATGTCTTTGCACCTTTTCCAGTTTGTTGATGTGCTTCTTAAGATATGGGCACCACACAACCGCTGCATATTCTAGCTTTGGCCTAACAAAAGTCGTGAACAATTTCTTCAGCTCCATGTGCAGGTTCCTTCCCTGTCGGCTGCTCTTGTGGCGGAGGATTTGCGCGCTCGTGCTTTTTGGCTTCGGTCCTGCGTTTCTTTTCCCTCCTGGAGCTATCTTCGGATTGGCTTGCAGGGGATGTTGAGGCGCTTGGGGCCGTTCCAGGGTCTGACGCCTTGGTCTCCGCTGCTCGGGCGTCGTCTGCCATGTTGAAGCTTTTTGCGCCTATCCTGCGGGAGGCGTTGCTGCGGTTTTTCGCTGCGCGCTTCGCGTGTCGTCAGCGGTCCTTGCTTCCTCCTTGGAATCCGCGTGGGCCCTGGTTCTTAGGGTTGTCTTCTCCCTTTTGTCCTCTGCTTTTTGAGGCTTCTGTGGTAAACCGTGAACCGCAGGTCCGCACAGTCCCGTTTCGGAACTGGAAACAGGCGGGAGACCCACCTGAGGGAAGGAGTCGTTTCGACTACGCCCAAGCGACCCACTCCAAAATGACTTGACGGAGCACAGGAGAGGAAGCCTGCCCCGTCAGCCCCGAACCCCCTGCAGGAGGCAGAGCCACCCAACGCCATTGCAAGCCGCGAGAAACGACCCGAAAAGCCCACAAATCGTGAGACCAGGCGTGAGCGAACAGAGACAGCCTCCCCCCCATCGCCCCGTCAATGGGGCGAACCGCGAAAGGGCCGCTGCCCCTTACGAGAACCCAACCTGCGCGCAGAGCGAACACCGCCGACCAAGCACAGGTGGGACCGCAGGCGGCACCGGCACGGAACCCGATACCTGTGGCCCACCCCGACGAGCGGAACCACGCGCCCTGGTACGACCCCGCCAGGAAGGAACCCCCCGGTTCCCCCGGAGAACCAACAACTCAGCCATAGGGCGGCAAGAGGAAGAAGCCGCCTGAACATAAC
>WNGS01158272.1:20075-30742 GCA_020271785.1 Procambarus virginalis
CAGACGACGTCACCTCCGTCACAAATGGCTCCTCCCAGCATAATCCTTTTTGCTGTTATTACACTATACACACATTATATATAAGTATCTATATTGTGTTCACCATAGAGAACCACTGAGCTGGTATGGTGAATGTAAACAATAACAGGTGGCCACACAGTCAGTAAACGATGCTGTCTTCCTCAGTCTCTCAGCATCACTCCTCCCACAGCGCTAATTATTACAACAATCCTGCTATTATCACACCCTGGTTATTTATATCACAGTCACGGGTCATCTGTAATATTGTCATCACTAAATAATAACAGTTATATATTTATTTTGACATTTTTCGGTGATGCTGTGGTCACAAGCTGAACAGCAATGCTGATCGCTCATGCTGCGTGCGCCAGCCTTGGTTGCTCCAACAGTACTGTGCCTCTCACACCTGAGAATATTGCCCACGATTTTTTTTTTAAATTGCGTCTGTTTACAAGAGCCCTGAGGAAGCTACTGTGAACCCCGTGTAGCCGCGGGCCATTTGAATCGGGAATGGCACCCTATGGCGTATATATACGCCATGCGCACCGTCGGACATGTTACTCAGGCGTATATATACGCCATGCGCAGTTTAAGGGTTAATGTTCAAAATGCAAAAAATCACTACAAAAGCGGAATTTCTTATAGGCGCGATCGTCACTAAGCGGGTAGCTGTAGTAAACTGAGGCAGGTCGGACCGCGTGACCGGAACCACGCGCTCGGCCGACCCGAACATGTACCAACAAATATCGGATGTCGACGACACCATCGGATGTCGAGTCGCATTTTTTTATGAAATTTATATCGGAACTCGAATTTATCGTAAGTAGGGGCAATCGTATGTCGAGGTGCCACTGTATATATATATATATATATATATATATATATATGTATATGTATATATATATATATATATTATATATATATATATATATATATATATATATATATATAATATACATATAATATATATATATATATTATATATATACACACACACACACACACACACACATACACACACACACACACACACACACACACACACACACACACACACACACACACACACACACACCACACACACACACACACACACAACCTCCCACCCACCCACCACCACCACCCTCCCTGATGAGGATTGAGGGAAGAATATGGGCTTTGGATGCTCACGATGCTTTGTACCTTCTCACAAGATGCCTGGCTTTGCCCAGACTTACCTATTTCCTAAGGTGTGCTCCCTCCTTTGACAGCCCAAAATTAACAGAACTCACTTCTAAGTCAATAACCATGAAAGTGTTAAACCTTTCCCTGCAAGATGACCAGTGGGACCAAGCAACGCTCCCAGTTAGACTCAGGGGTATAGGTATTCGCAAGGCGACACAGTATTGCCAGCACTCTTATCCTCGACCAGTGTTACGGTGAATTAGTTAATGAAATACTATCAGAATACCTAAAGAGACGTTGTTGGGATTCATGATCTCAAATTCGCAAAAGGAGCCGGTCAGTGGGACACTCTTGCCAACTCACATCCTTGACCAACTTTTCCAAATCACCACAAACAGGCCAAATGGGATAGCCCCATAGTGGAGAACGTTGCCACAGCATTGCTGGAGGCAGCTTCTGGAAAGGACAGAGTGCGTCTTTTAGCTGTGCAAGCTCCCCATGCTGGGGACTACCTGTTGGCAGTCCCTAATTCCGCCTTGAGCACCCACATGGACCATCGGGCCCTAAGTATTGGTGTTGCCCTGCGCCTTGCCGCCCCTATCTCCACCGAACACCGTTGTATTTGCGGCTATGCACAAGCGGACCAATATGGCAGCCATGGTTTCATCTGTCGTAAGACACAGGGAAAGATTTCCAGACATGAAGCAGTCAGTGACACCATCAAGAGAAGTTTGGCTACAGCTGGGTGCCCAGCACAAAGGAAACCTCAGTTGTGCAGATCTGACAACAGACAAAAATGCCCAGATGGAGTCACCCTGCAGCCATGGAGGGAAGGTAAACAGGTCGTATGGGATTACTCGTGTGTGTATACATTGGCTGATACCTATCTACCTTACAGCACAGTTGAGGGAGACCCAGAAAACCAACAGACCTAGAACGTTGTTACAGGTTCGTGCCAATAGGCTGTGAGACTCTTGGCGCCTAGGGTAAATGTGCACTAAAGTTATTAAAGGAAATGGGCGAGGAACTCACTGGGAAAACTAAAGACTCAAGAGTGGCCACTTTCCTGTTCCAGCACCTCAGTGTTGCCGTTCAGAGGGAAAATGTGTGCTGTTTCCTGGGTACACACCCAACCTCTGAAGAGCTGGACGAGGTCTTCGATCACGGATTGTTATATTATTATATATATGTGTGTGTGTTCTCTGTAAACTGTAGCATTGCAATAAAATAAAACACAATATATATAAAAAATAATGAATGTGGTAGGAGAAGAAAAGATTAAAGGTATAGAATATATTTATCACAAGAACATAAGCGTACAGGAAACTGCAGAAGTTCTATATTGGCTCCCTCTTTGGTTGTGATTTTCCAGGCCCATGTTAGGGGGATGGAATTGCCTTCATTCTATATGTGTGTATATTTTAGTTAGTCTTTATTACAGGTAGGTGGGAAGTTTGTGATAGTGGTTCCAGGGTACATGCTTGTTTGGGGAACCTTGCCAATGAAAGAAGTACCCGCCCCCTCATCTTCAAATAAATCCTGTTATAGCCTATATTACACTTTCAATTTTCTTGAACTTTTCTCAAATGGAAAACATTATTCAAGTATTTACAAATATTAAAATTAATCAAAGTCTCCTGATGCATATACAAGTGAATAAAAATGTAACTAAACTCTATTAATTTCACCCTAAAGGCTGGGGCAGTCATACCAAGAGCTACCCGCAGCCGTACCTGACAGCAGCAGCCAGCATCGGCATGACCAAACATGACGTGGAACTCTTCATCCAACGCCTCGACAAATGTCTGGAAAAGTTTAAAGGCGGCAAAACTCCACCTTCAGACCCAAGTATGAACTGGGATAAGAAAGCAGCAGTGGATGAGGGTATTGGAGACAGGTGAACACATTACAGTACTCTGGAGACAGGTGAACATGTTACAGTACTCTGGAGATAGGTGAACACATTACAGTACTCTGGAGATAGGTGAACACATTACAGTACTCCGGAGATAGGTGAACACATTACAGTACTCCGGAGATAGGGGAACACATTACAGTACTCTGGAGATAGGTGAACACTTTACAGTACTCCAGAGATAGGTGAACACTTTACAGTACTCCGGAGATAGGTGAACATGTTACAGTACTCTGGAGATAGGTGAACACATTACAGTACTCCGGAGATAGGTGAACACATTACAGTACTCCGGAGACAGGTGAACACTTTACAGTACTCCGGAGACAGGTGAACACTTTACAGTACTCCGGAGACTGGTGAACACATTACAGTACTCCGGAGATAGGTGGACACATTACAGTACTCCGGAGATAGGTGAACATGTTACAGTACTCTGGAGATAGGTGAACACATTACAGTACTCTGAAGATAGGTGAACACATTACAGTACTCCGGAGACAAACAAGTGGCTAATATTAGAACACGTCTACAGATATAAAAAAATAAAAACTTGAAATGTGAGCAGTCATGTGTGTTTTTCATTTTAATCCATCAATGTATGACAAAATGATGATTTAATTTTAGTACAGGATTGTGTACATTATGATCAGAGCTTCAGGTGGTATATAGTATACTCACTATTTGTGTCATATTACCATAACGCTTCCACGTTGATCAAAGCATATATATATACTGTATATGCGTTAACTTAGTGCATGAGAGTAGTAGGGAGTAAGCGCTAAAGATGATTTTTCACGGGAAAAAATCACGTTTAGCGCTTCGGGGGTTCCAGGTAAACTCTACGGACAATTTTTGTTTGTTTTCAAAATCGCAAAAAATTTTCAAAAACTATTTTCGGATAAAGCAATCTTAGAAGTTTGTTAAGAGTTCTTATGAGGAAAATAATTTCATAGAAGTTTGTTAACAGTTCGTATAGGGAAAATTCCAAATTTGTCAGAGTTCAGTTATATAAAAATATTTCAGTGTTCATATAATCATAGGAGTTTATTTACTAGCTTATGACCAAAATTTAGAAAAACGACCATTTTCAGAGAATATGTTCATAGAAGATTTATTAAGGAAAATAGACATCTTAGCAGTGACTTTCACCGTAAAAAGACCAAAAATTCATCAAAGCCCAGTTTATGCCCAAAAATAATTAGTCCCGTAAACACCGAAAAATTAGTCGGAGTCCAGTTCATGACCGAAATTAATCAGAGTCCAATTGAAGACCCAAATTTGACAGAGACACCATTATCGCTACTAACTGCCCAATTTTAGCCCAATTTTAATCAGTCATATTTCAGTCGTAGTAAAATAAGATCCGAACAATTACCGGGTTCTAGCTCCTATCCCCGCCATAACCCCCTCTCATATCTTCGTTAATATCCTATCAATATCCCTAAAATTTAAACCCGCTGTATTTCAGACACAGTTCAGTAAATCCAAACAATTACCGAGCTCTAGCTCATGTCCCCGCCTTAGTCCCCTGTCGTAGATTTAATACTAACAGTCCAATTTCCCTGAAATTTAAGTCCCCAATATTCCGTTTGTAGTAAATCATATCCGAGCAATTATAGCAAGTTCTAGCCTAGTTCCCTGCAGTATCTTCGTTAATTGCCCGAAACACTGCGTGTACTAATGGCTTTACAAGATTGTAAATACTATGCTATGTATTCTCACAAACCCAATGTACCTTCTTGTATATAAATAAATAAATAAATAATAACTGAACAATTTTCCTGAAATTTAAAAACTCAGTTTTTCAAACGTAGTAAAATCAAAGACAGTAAGCAAGTTCTAGCTCTCGTCTCCTGTGTCGTCGAAAATAATCTTTGAAAAATGTGCGATTTTGAAAACAAACAAAAATTGTCCGTAAAGTTTACCTGGAACCCCCGAAGTGCTAAACGAGATTTTTTCCCCCAAAAAATCATCTTAAGCACTTACTCCCTACTACTCATAAGAGCAGGTTTACGTAAGGAACGTCTACCATTAAAACAAAATGTCCTCATTAAGGTTTCTCAATAACTCGGTCGACAGAGCCTGGGCTTCGCGCACTCGGGCTCTGCTGTACGAGTCTCCTATAGAGCCCCGGTGAATGGAATGTCTACCAATTACAAGAACACTTTTATTGTACTAAGAGGCACGAGCTTACTGATCCCCTCCACTAGGGTATACCTGGAGTGGGTTGTGGGTCTGCTACTAGGGTATACCTGGAGTGGGTTGTGGGTCTGCCACTAGGGTATACCTGGAGTTGGTTGTGGGTCTGCCACTAGGATATACCTGGAGTGGGTTGTGGGTCTGCCACTAGGGTATACCTGGAGTTGGTTGTGGGTCTGTCACTAGGGTATACCTGGAGTGGGTTGTGGGTCTGCCACTAGGGTATACCTGGAGTGGGTTGTGGGTCTGCCACTAGGGTATACCTGGAGTGGGTTGTGGGTCTGCCACTAGGGTATACCTGGAGTGGGTTGTGGGTCTGCTACTAGGGTATACCTGGAGTGGGTTGTGGGTCTGCCACTAGGGTATACCTGGAGTTGGTTGTGGGTCTGCCACTAGGATATACCTGGAGTGGGTTGTGGGTCTGCCACTAGGGTATACCTGGAGTGGGTTGTGGGTCTGCCACTAGGGTATACCTGGAGTGGGTTGTGGGTCTGCCACTTGGGTATACCTGGAGTGGGTTGTGGGTCTGCCACTAGGGTATACCTGGAGTGGGTTGTGGGTCTGCCACTAGGGTATACCTGGAGTGGGTTGTGGGTCTGCCACTAGGGTATACCTGGAGTGGGTTGTGGGTCTGCCACTAGGGTATACCTGGAGTGGGTTGTGGGTCTGCCACTAGGGTATACCTGGAGTGGGTTGTGGGTCTGCTACTAGGGTATACCTGGAGTGGGTTGTGGGTCTGCCACTAGGGTATACCTGGAGTGGGTTGTGGGTCTGCTACTAGGGTATACCTGGAGTGGGTTGTGGGTCTGCTACTAGGGTATACCTGGAGTGGGTTGTGGGTCTGCTACTAGGGTATACCTGGAGTGGGTTGTGGGTCTGCTACTAGGGTATACCTGGAGTGGGTTGTGGGTCTGCCACTAGGGTATACCTGGAGTGGGTTGTGGGTCTATTCTCAGGGTATACCTGGAGTGGGCTGTGGGTCTACTCTCAGGGTATACCTGGAGTGGGTTGTGGGTCTACTCTCAGGGTATACCTGGAGTGGGTTGTGGGTCTACTCTCAGGGTATACCTGGAGTGGGCTGTGGGTCTACTCTCAGGGTATACCTGGAGTAGGCTGTGGGTCTACTCTCCTAGCTTGGGGTCTGGGTTTTTGGACTTGTGTTCATATGTCTGTTGTTGTTGGTACTGTCGTCTGTACAGTGTGTCGTCGTCTGTACAGTGTACACTGTGTCGTCTGTACAGTGTACACTGTGTCGTCTGTACAGTGTACACTGTCGTCGTCTATACAGTGTACAGTGTGTCGTCTGTACAGTGTACACTGTGTCGTCTGTACAGTGTACAGTGTGTCGTCGTCGTCTGTACAGTGTACACTGTGTCGTCGTCTGTACAGTGTACACTGTGTCGTCGTCTGTACAGTGTACAGTGTCGTCGTCTGTACAGTGTACAGTGTGTCGTCGTCTGTACAGTGTACAGTGTGTCGTCGTCTGTACAGTGTACAGTGTGTCGTCGTCTGTACAGTGTACAGTGTCGTCGTCTGTACAGTGTACAGTGTCGT
Organism: Procambarus virginalis; assembly: GCA_020271785.1. Lineage (NCBI taxonomy): Eukaryota > Metazoa > Arthropoda > Malacostraca > Decapoda > Cambaridae > Procambarus > Procambarus virginalis. The sequence goes on from WNGS01158272.1 coordinate 26,932, forward strand.
CGTCTGTACAGTGTACAGTGTCGTCGTGTGTACAGTGTCGTCGTCTGTACAGTGTACACTGTGTCGTCGTCTGTACAGTGTACAGTGTGTCGTCGTCTGTACAGTGTACACTGTGTCGTCGTCTGTACAGTGTACACTGTGTTGTCGTCTGTACAGTGTACACTGTGTCGTCGTCTGTACAGTGTACACTGTGTCGTCGTCTGTACAGTGTACACTGTGTTGTCGTCTGTACAGTGTACAGTGTGTCGTCGTCTGTACAGTGTACACTGTGTCGTCGTCTGTACAGTGTACACTGTGTTGTCGTCTGTACAGTGTACACTGTGTCGTCGTCTGTACAGTGTACACTGTGTCGTCGTCTGTACAGTGTACAGTGTGTCGTCTGTACAGTGTACACTGTGTCGTCGTCTGCACAGTGTACAGTGTGTCGTCTGCACAGTGTACAGTGTGTCGTCGTTTGTACAGTGTACACTGTGTTGTCGTCTGTACAGTGTACAGTGTGTCGTCGTCTGTACAGTGTACACTGTGTCGTCGTCTGTACAGTGTACACTGTGTCGTCGTCTGTACAGTGTACACTGTGTTGTCGTCTGTACAGTGTACAGTGTCGTCGTCTGTACAGTGTACACTGTGTCGTCTGCACAGTGTACAGTGTGTCGTCGTTTGTACAGTGTACACTGTGTCGTCGTCTGTACAGTGTACAGTGTGTCGTCGTCTGTACAGTGTACACTATGTCGTCGTCTGTACAGTGTACACTGTGTCGTCGTCTGTACAGTGTACACTGTGTCGTCTGTACAGTGTACACTGTGTCGTCGTCTGTACAGTGTACAGTGTGTCGTCGTCTGTACACTGTGTCGTCGTCTGTACAGTGTGGCGTCGTCTGTACAGTGTACAGTGTGTCGTCGTCTGTACAGTGTACACTGTGTCGTCGTCTGCACAGTGTACAGTGTGTCGTCGTCTGCACAGTGTACAATGTGTCGTCGTCTGTACACTGTGTCGTCGTCTGTACAGTGTGGCGTCGTCTGTACAGTGTACAGTGTGTCGTCGTCTGTACAGTGTACACTGTGTCGTCGTCTGCACAGTGTACAGTGTGTCGTCGTCTGTACAGCGTACAGTGTGTCGTCGTCTGTACAGTGTACAGTGTGTCGTCGTCTGTACAGTGTACAGTGTGTCGTCGTCTGTACAGTGTACAATGTGTCGTCGTCTGTACACTGTGTCGTCGTCTGTACAGTGTACAATGTGTCGTCGTCTGTACAGTGTGTCGTCGTCTGTACAGTGTGGCGTCGTCTGTACAGTGTACAGTGTATCGTCGTCTGTACAGTGTACACTGTGTCGTCGTCTGTACAGTGTACACTGTGTCGTCGTCTGCACAGCGTACAGTGTGTCGTCTGTACAGTGTACACTGTGTCGTCGTCTGTACAGTGTACACTGTGTCGTCGTCTGTACAGTGTGTCGTCGTCTGTACAGGGTACACTGTGTCGTCGTCTGTACAGTGTACAATGTGTCGTCTGTACAGTGTACGTGTGTCGTCGTCTGTACAGTGTACAGTGTGTCGTCGTCTGTACAGTGTACAATGTGTCGTCTGTACAGTGTACAGTGTGTCGTCGTCTGTACAGTGTACAGTGTGTCGTCGTCTGTACACTGTGTCGTCGTGTGTACAGTGTACACTGTGTCGTCTGTACAGTGTACACTGTGTCGTCGTCTGTACAGTGTACACTGTGTCGTCGTCTGTACAGTGTACACTGTGTTGTCGTCTGTACAGTGTACAGTGTCGTCGTCTGTACAGTGTACACTGTGTCGTCTGCACAGTGTACAGTGTGTCGTCGTCTGTACAGCGTACACTGTGTCGTCGTCTGTACAGTGTGTCGTCGTCTGTACAGTGTACAGTGTGTCGTCGTCTGTACAGTGTGTCGTCGTCTGTACAGTGTACAGTGTGTCGTCGTCTGTACAGTGTACACTGTGTTGTCGTCTGTACAGTGTACACTGTGTTGTCGTCTGTACAGTGTACAGTGTGTCGTCTGTACAGTGTACACTGTGTCGTCTGTACAGAGTACAGTGTGTCGTCTGTACAGTGTACACTGTGTCGTCGTCTGTACAGTGTACAGTGTCGTCGGTACAGTGTCACGTCACCGGAGGCTGGCCGCCATTGCTTCCTGACAGATAGTGAAGGTTTTTCTAATACATTAAGGGGAATTTACCAAGGATGTGTGTGTGTGTACTCGCCTAAATGTGCTTGCAGGCTCGAGCTGGGTCCCTACCCTTGGGTGGTGTTTGTGGGGGGTGGGAGGGGGTTCCCCCTCTGTATCGCCACGCGGAGACGCTGGAAATGGAAGCTGGCAACTCTATGGTATCTTGTTTCAATTAAGCAAGAACCTATAGTACCTTCAAGAAACTGTTGACATCGTTACCACCGGCGCCAAGTGTCTCGGAAGCAACGGAGACAAAATGTTAGTGGTGATCCAGTAAACTGTTCTCGTAACAGCACATCACATTTGACTTACACTTTACCCAAGTCCAAAAACTATCATACTAGAAAATGGTAGCGACTCGCGAAATTGACATAATGTTGTGTTTTCTGTTCATTGGTTCTCTGGTAGGTTAGGATCAGGCACCTAAGTACGACAGTTTCATGACGTTGGGAATGCTGGCGAGAACGGCCTGAACCTCTCTTCTAAGGAAATTTGACTAATTCCCTGTGACTGGCAACACCTCCCAGATGTGCAACATTGCAGTCAATGTAGGTGTTTTATATATTTACATTTTTTTAAACCCTTACACTGCTCTAAACGGCATATGCATGTACAGTGTGAAGTCTTCTTTTTTCTTCTTCCCATATTTTCATTAATGCTAACTTCCCTAAAATGACAAAAGTTGAGGTACCTTTTGTTGCTTTATGGAGTTGTCTAACTTTCGGTCCAAATTGGGTGATGGGTCTTCTTGCTCCCTCACTAATGCTCATCGCTTTGCATTTATCCGGGTTGACGTCAAACATCTCTATATCCGACAACCTCTGAAGGCATATTTAGGGCGTCTTGCGTTCCTTTTATGATATATCGCTCTCCGATAACTTTGAAATTATTGGTATTAATGCAGCAACTTTCTCGTTCATTTTTTTTTATGCATATAAAGTCTAGTTTAGACCCTAATTCCGGACCCACATGTTAAAAGCTTGTGACCTTCCTCACCATAACTCCCCGTTTTCTTTCAGAAAGGTACAGTCCATTCTAATAGAGCACCACACAATTATCTCAACTTTATTCTCAAATTGATATGAAAGTGTCTGGTGTGGAACTTTCACATGGCTTATGACAGTCCAGGAAGACACAATCTGTCGGTTTCCTGCCTTATCGTTGTTCTCTTGAGATTGTTACATCCTCAGCAACCGTGTTGTGATTCTCGAGGAAAATTTTTGAGATATATACAAGCGTGGGGTGGGGGTTCCGCGCCGCTGGCCCTCACGGGATTGGGGGTGCTCCGACGGAACCCCCAAAGTGATAAGCCAAGAATACCAAGAACTGGAATTACCGCAGTCTAATTACAGATTTCACGGCAATTGAATTACATTAGCATGATAACGGCTATCCATTATTTGCTGTATAATATTTTATGCCCATTCACTATTCATTATGAGGCAGTATTTATTTATCCATTTAGTCGTTATAATTAGCCTATGCTTCTTCATGCAAGAACTTCATTAATAATCATTTATGATTATTTTAATTTGTGATAAATTTCGTATTAATTACTTTGTAAGTAATTTATATAATAATTAATTTTGTAATTAATTTGTAATTATTATGTTAAGTAATTAATTTAT
>WNGS01158273.1:39281-53087 GCA_020271785.1 Procambarus virginalis
TTACATTTAGTTACGATAATAATACGGTGTATTATTCTCAAACATATGATATATAAAATAAACTCTTTGAGTATCCCCTAGACTTTTATTTATAGAAAACAATTTTTTTAACGTTTCAAATGAAACGAGTTAAGCATAAACTATATATATTTTCAGCAAACTATTTATAATACAATAAAGTTATAACTTCTCAGTGTAGGACAAACATTGACTTGTCAGTTTACAAGCAGACTATTATTAGAGCCGTAAGAGGTTTTCACACCATCACAAATATCTAGATAAATATTCAGGTTTTAAACGAGGGCGGCTGACAGGTCATTAGAACGACTTGACCCACAGAACAGCCTGGTTACTGACGCTCAACAGCCACAAACCTTCCAACACTGTCAGCAGGCCACAGAACACATGCTCCTCCTGTGAGTGGTCTTGTGCACCACATACTCCTGCTGTGAGTGGTCTTGTGCACCACATACACCTGTGAGTGGTCTTGTGCACCACATGCTCCTCCTGTGAGTGGTCTTGTGCACCACATGCTCCTCCTGTGAGTGGTCTTGTGCACCACATACACCTGTGAGTGATCTTGTGCACCACATACACCTGTGAGTGATCTTGTGCACCACATACTCCTCCTGTGAGTGATCTTGTGCACCAAATACTCCTCCTGTGAGTGATCTTGTGCACCACATACTCCTCCTGTGAGTGATCTTGTGCACCACATACTCCTCCTGTGAGTGATCTTGTGCACCACATACTCCTCCTGTGAGTGATCTTGTGCACCACATACTCCTCCTGTGAGTGATCTTGTGCACCACATACTCCTCCTGTGAGTGATCTTGTGCACCACATACTCCTGTGAGTGATCTTGTGCACCACATACTCCTCCTGTGAGTGATCTTGTGCACCACATACTCCTCCTGTGAGTGATCTTGTGCACCACATACTCCTCCTGTGAGTGATCTTGTGCACCACATACTCCTCCTGTGAGTGATCTTGTGCACCACATACTCCTCCTGTGAGTGATCTTGTGCACCACATACTCCTGTGAGTGGTCTTGTGCACCACATACTCCTGTGAGTGATCTTGTGCACCACATACACCTCCTGTGAGTGATCTTGTGCACCACATACTCCTCCTGTGAGTGGTCTTGTGCACCACATACTCCTCCTGTGAGTGATCTTGTGCACCACATACTCCTGTGAGTGATCTTGTGCACCACATACACCTCCTGTGAGTGATCTTGTGCACCACATACTCCTCCTGTGAGTGGTCTTGTGCACCACATACTCCTCCTGTGAGTGGTCTTGTGCACCACATACTCCTCCTGTGAGTGATCTTGTGCACCACATACTCCTGTGAGTGATCTTGTGCACCACATACTCCTGAGTGATCTTGTGCACCACATACACCTCCTGTGAGTGATCTTGTGCACCACATACTCCTCCTGTGAGTGGTCTTGTGCACCACATACTCCTCCTGTGAGTGGTCTTGTGCACCACATACTCCTCCTGTGAGTGATCTTGTGCACCACATACTCCTGTGAGTGATCTTGTGCACCACATACTCCTGAGTGATCTTGTGCACCACATACACCTCCTGTGAGTGATCTTGTGCACCACATACTCCTCCTGTGAGTGGTCTTGTGCACCACATACACCTCCTGTGAGTGATCTTGTGCACCACATACTCCTCCTGTGAGTGGTCTTGTGCACCACATACACCTCCTGTAAGTGGTCTTGTGCACCACATACTCCTCCTGTAAGTGATCTTGTGCACCACATACTCCTCCTGTGAGTGATCTTGTGCACCACATAATCCTCCTGTGAGTGGTCTTGTGCACCACATACTCCTCCTGTGAGTGATCTTGTGCACCACATACTCCTCCTGTGAGTGATCTTGTGCACCACATACTCCTGTGAGTGGTCTTGTGCACCACATACTCCTGTGAGTGATCTTGTGCACCACATACACCTCCTGTGAGTGATCTTGTGCACCACATACTCCTCCTGTGAGTGGTCTTGTGCACCACATACTCCTCCTGTGAGTGATCTTGTGCACCACATACTCCTGTGAGTGATCTTGTGCACCACATACACCTCCTGTGAGTGATCTTGTGCACCACATACTCCTCCTGTGAGTGGTCTTGTGCACCACATACTCCTCCTGTGAGTGGTCTTGTGCACCACATACTCCTCCTGTGAGTGATCTTGTGCACCACATACTCCTGTGAGTGATCTTGTGCACCACATACTCCTGAGTGATCTTGTGCACCACATACTCCTGTGAGTGATCTTGTGCACCACATACACCTCCTGTGAGTGATCTTGTGCACCACATACTCCTCCTGTGAGTGGTCTTGTGCACCACATACACCTCCTGTAAGTGGTCTTGTGCACCACATACTCCTCCTGTAAGTGATCTTGTGCACCACATACTCCTCCTGTGAGTGATCTTGTGCACCACATAATCCTCCTGTGAGTGGTCTTGTGCACCACATACTCCTCCTGTGAGTGATCTTGTGCACCACATACTCCTCCTGTGAGTGATCTTGTGCACCACATACTCCTCCTGTGAGTGATCTTGTGCACCACATACTCCTCCTGTGAGTGGTCTTGTGCACCACATACTCCTCCTGTGAGTGATCTTGTGCACCACATACTCCTCCTGTGAGTGGTCTTGTGCACCACATACTCCTCCTGTGAGTGGTCTTGTGCACCACATACTCCTCCTGTGAGTGATCTTGTGCACCACATACTCCTGTGAGTGATCTTGTGCACCACATACTCCTCCTGTGAGTGGTCTTGTGCACCACATACTCCTGTGAGTGATCTTGTGCACCACATACTCCTGTGAGTGATCTTGTGCACCACATACTCCTGTGAGTGGTCTTGTGCACCACATACTCCTGTGAGTGATCTTGTGCACCACATACACCTCCTGTGAGTGATCTTGTGCACCACATACTCCTCCTGTGAGTGGTCTTGTGCACCACATACTCCTCCTGTGAGTGATCTTGTGCACCACATACTCCTGTGAGTGATCTTGTGCACCACATACTCCTCCTGTGAGTGATCTTGTGCACCACATACTCCTCCTGTGAGTGGTCTTGTGCACCACATACTCCTCCTGTGAGTGGTCTTGTGCACCACATACTCCTCCTGTGAGTGATCTTGTGCACCACATACTCCTGTGAGTGATCTTGTGCACCACATACTCCTGTGAGTGATCTTGTGCACCACATACTCCTGTGAGTGATCTTGTGCACCACATACTCCTGTGAGTGATCTTGTGCACCACATACTCCTCCTGTGAGTGGTCTTGTGCACCACATACACCTCCTGTGAGTGGTCTTGTGCACCACATACTCCTCCTGTGAGTGATCTTGTGCACCACATACTCCTCCTGTGAGTGATCTTGTGCACCACATACTCCTGTGAGTGGTCTTGTGCACCACATACTCCTCCTGTGAGTGATCTTGTGCACCACATACTCCTCCTGTGAGTGGTCTTGTGCACCACATACTCCTCCTGTGAGTGATCTTGTGCACCACATACTCCTCCTGTGAGTGATCTTGTGCACCACATACTCCTCCTGTGAGTGATCTTGTGCACCACATACTCCTCCTGTGAGTGGTCTTGTGCACCACATACTCCTCCTGTGAGTGGTCTTGTGCACCACATACTCCTCCTGTGAGTGTCTTGTGCACCACATACTCCTGTGAGTGGTCTTGTGCACCACATACACCTCCTGTGAGTGGTCTTGTGCACCACATACTCCTGTGAGTAGTCTTGTGCACCACATACTCCTGTGAGTAGTCTTGTGCACCACATACTCCTGTGAGTAGTCTTGTGCACCACATACACCTCCTGTGAGTGGTCTTGTGCACCACATACTCCTGTGAGTGGTCTTGTGCACCACATACTCCTGTGAGTGGCCTTGTGCACCACATACTCCTCCTGTGAGTGATCTTGTGCACCACATACACCTCCTGTGAGTGATCTTGTGCACCACATACTCCTCCTGTGAGTGATCTTGTGCACCACATACTCCTCCTGTGAGTGATCTTGTGCACCACATACTCCTGTGAGTGATCTTGTGCACCACATACTCCTCCTGTGAGTGATCTTGTGCACTACATTCTCCTCATGTGAGTGATCTTGTGCACCACATACACCTCCTGTGAGTGATCTTGTGCACCACATACTCCTCCTGTGAGTGATCTTGTGCACCACATACTCCTGTGAGTGGTCTTGTGCACCACATACTCCTGTGAGTGATCTTGTGCACCACATACTCCTGTGAGTGGTCTTGTGCACCACATACTCCTGTGAGTGATCTTGTGCACCACATACTCCTCCTGTGAGTGATCTTGTGCACTACATACTCCTCCTGTGAGTGATCTTGTGCACCACATACACCTCCTGTGAGTGATCTTGTGCACCACATACTCCTCCTGTGAGTGATCTTGTGCACCACATACTCCTCCTGTGAGTGTCTTGTGCACCACATACTCCTGTGAGTGATCTTGTGCACCACATACTCCTCCTGTGAGTGATCTTGTGCACCACATACTCCTCCTGTGAGTGATCTTGTGCACCACATACACCTCCTGTGAGTGATCTTGTGCACCACATACTCCTCCTGTGAGTGATCTTGTGCACCACATACTCCTCCTGTGAGTGGTCTTGTGTACCACATACTCCTGCTGTGAGTAGTCTTGTGCACCACATACTCATGTGAGTGGTCTTGTGCACCACATACTCCTGTGAGTGGTCTTGTGCACCACATACCTCCTGTGAGTGGTCTTGTGCACCACATACTCCTGTGAGTGGTCTTGTGCACCACATACTCCTCCTGTGAGTGATCTTGTGCACCACATACTCCTCCTGTGAGTGATCTTGTGCACCACATACTCCTCCTGTGAGTGATCTTGTGCACCACATACTCCTCCTGTGAGTGATCTTGTGCACCACATACTCCTCCTGTGAGTGATCTTGTGCACCACATACTCCTCTGTGAGTGGTCTTGTGCACCACATACTCCTCCTGTGAGTGATCTTGTGCACCACATACTCCTCCTGTGAGTGGTCTTGTGCACCACATACTCCTCCTGTGAGTGGTCTTGTGCACCACATACTCCTCCTGTGAGTGGTCTTGTGCACCACATACTCCTCCTGTGAGTGATCTTGTGCACCACATACTCCTCCTGTGAGTGATCTTGTGCACCACATACTCCTGTGAGTGATCTTGTGCACCACATACTCCTCCTGTGAGTGATCTTGTGCACCACATACTCCTCCTGTGAGTGATCTTGTGCACCACATACTCCTCCTGTGAGTGATCTTGTGCACCACATACTCCTCCTGTGAGTGATCTTGTGCACCACATACTCCTCCTGTGAGTGATCTTGTGCACCACATACTCCTCCTGTGAGTGGTCTTGTGCACCACATACTCCTCCTGTGAGTGATCTTGTGCACCACATACTCCTCCTGTGAGTGGTCTTGTGCACCACATACTCCTCCTGTGAGTGGTCTTGTGCACCACATACTCCTCCTGTGAGTGGTCTTGTGCACCACATACTCCTGTGAGTGTCTTGTGCACCACATACTCCTGTGAGTGGTCTTGTGCACCACATACTCCTGTGAGTGTCTTGTGCACCACATACACCTCCTGTGAGTGGTCTTGTGCACCACATACTCCTGTGAGTGGTCTTGTGCACCACATACTCCTGTGAGTGGTCTTGTGCACCACATACTCCTCCTGTGAGTGATCTTGTGCACCACATACACCTCCTGTGAGTGATCTTGTGCACCACATACTCCTCCTGTGAGTGATCTTGTGCACCACATACTCCTCCTGTGAGTGATCTTGTGCACCACATACTCCTCCTGTGAGTGATCTTGTGCACCACATACTCCTCCTGTGAGTGGTCTTGTGCACCACATACTCCTGTGAGTGATCTTGTGCACCACATACTCCTCCTGTGAGTGATCTTGTGCACCACATACTCCTCCTGTGAGTGATCTTGTGCACCACATACTCCTCCTGTGAGTGATCTTGTGCACCACATACTCCTCCTGTGAGTGATCTTGTGCACCACATACTCCTCCTGTGAGTGTCTTGTGCACCACATACTCCTGTGAGTGATCTTGTGCACCACATACTCCTCCTGTGAGTGATCTTGTGCACCACATACTCCTCCTGTGAGTGATCTTGTGCACCACATACTCCTCCTGTGAGTGATCTTGTGCACCACATACTCCTCCTGTGAGTGATCTTGTGCACCACATACTCCTCCTGTGAGTGGTCTTGTGCACCACATACTCCTCCTGTGAGTGATCTTGTGCACCACATACTCCTCCTGTGAGTGATCTTGTGCACCACATACTCCTCCTGTGAGTGGTCTTGTGCACCACATACTCCTCCTGTGAGTGGTCTTGTGCACCACATACTCCTCCTGTGAGTGATCTTGTGCACCACATACTCCTGTGAGTGGTCTTGTGCACCACATACTCCTGTGAGTGATCTTGTGCACCACATACACCTCCTGTGAGTGATCTTGTGCACCACATACTCCTCCTGTGAGTGGTCTTGTGCACCACATACTCCTCCTGTGAGTGATCTTGTGCACCACATACTCCTGTGAGTGGTCTTGTGCACCACATACTCCTCCTGTGAGTGATCTTGTGCACCACATACTCCTCCTGTGAGTGATCTTGTGCACCACATACTCCTCCTGTGAGTGATCTTGTGCACCACATACTCCTCCTGTGAGTGATCTTGTGCACCACATACTCCTCCTGTGAGTGATCTTGTGCACCACATACTCCTGTGAGTGATCTTGTGCACCACATACTCCTGTGAGTGATCTTGTGCACCACATACTCCTCCTGTGAGTGATCTTGTGCACCACATACTCCTCCTGTGAGTGATCTTGTGCACCACATACTCCTCCTGTGAGTGGTCTTGTGCACCACATACTCCTCCTGTGAGTGATCTTGTGCACCACATACTCCTCCTGTGAGTGATCTTGTGCACCACATACTCCTCCTGTGAGTGATCTTGTGCACCACATACTCCTCCTGTGAGTGATCTTGTGCACCACATACTCCTCCTGTGAGTGATCTTGTGCACCACATACTCCTCCTGTGAGTGATCTTGTGCACCACATACTCCTCCTGTGAGTGATCTTGTGCACCACATACTCCTCCTGTGAGTGATCTTGTGCACCACATACTCCTCCTGTGAGTGATCTTGTGCACCACATACTCCTCCTGTGAGTGGTCTTGTGCACCACATACTCCTCCTGTGAGTGGTCTTGTGCACCACATACTCCTCCTGTGAGTGGTCTTGTGCACCACATACTCCTCCTGTGAGTGGTCTTGTGCACCACATACTCCTGTGAGTGTCTTGTGCACCACATACTCCTGTGAGTGGTCTTGTGCACCACATACTCCTGTGAGTGTCTTGTGCACCACATACTCCTCCTGTGAGTGGTCTTGTGCACCACATACTCCTGTGAGTGGTCTTGTGCACCACATACTCCTGTGAGTGATCTTGTGCACCACATACTCCTCCTGTGAGTGATCTTGTGCACCACATACACCTCCTGTGAGTGATCTTGTGCACCACATACTCCTCCTGTGAGTGATCTTGTGCACCACATACTCCTCCTGTGAGTGATCTTGTGCACCACATACTCCTGTGAGTGATCTTGTGCACCACATACTCCTCCTGTGAGTGATCTTGTGCACCACATACTCCTGTGAGTGATCTTGTGCACCACATACTCCTCCTGTGAGTGATCTTGTGCACCACATACTCCTCCTGTGAGTGATCTTGTGCACCACATACTCCTCCTGTGAGTGATCTTGTGCACCACATACTCCTGTGAGTGATCTTGTGCACCACATACTCCTGTGAGTGATCTTGTGCACCACATACTCCTCCTGTGAGTGATCTTGTGCACCACATACTCCTCCTGTGAGTGATCTTGTGCACCACATACTCCTCCTGTGAGTGATCTTGTGCACCACATACTCCTCCTGTGAGTGATCTTGTGCACCACATACTCCTCCTGTGAGTGGTCTTGTGCACCACATACTCCTGTGAGTGATCTTGTGCACCACATACTCCTCCTGTGAGTGATCTTGTGCACCACATACTCCTCCTGTGAGTGATCTTGTGCACCACATACTCCTCCTGTGAGTGATCTTGTGCACCACATACTCCTCCTGTGAGTGATCTTGTGCACCACATACTCCTCCTGTGAGTGATCTTGTGCACCACATACTCCTGTGAGTGATCTTGTGCACCACATACTCCTCCTGTGAGTGATCTTGTGCACCACATACTCCTCCTGTGAGTGATCTTGTGCACCACATACTCCTCCTGTGAGTGATCTTGTGCACCACATACTCCTCCTGTGAGTGATCTTGTGCACCACATACTCCTCCTGTGAGTGGTCTTGTGCACCACATACTCCTCCTGTGAGTGATCTTGTGCACCACATACTCCTGTGAGTGATCTTGTGCACCACATACTCCTGTGAGTGATCTTGTGCACCACATACTCCTCCTGTGAGTGATCTTGTGCACCACATACTCCTCCTGTGAGTGATCTTGTGCACCACATACTCCTCCTGTGAGTGATCTTGTGCACCACATACTCCTCCTGTGAGTGATCTTGTGCACCACATACTCCTGTGAGTGATCTTGTGCACCATACTCCTCCTGTGAGTGATCTTGTGCACCACATACTCCTCCTGTGAGTGATCTTGTGCACCACATACTCCTCCTGTGAGTGATCTTGTGCACCACATACTCCTCCTGTGAGTGATCTTGTGCACCACATACTCCTCCTGTGAGTGGTCTTGTGCACCACATACTCCTCCTGTGAGTAGTCTTGTGCACCACATACTCCTGTGAGTGATCTTGTGCACCACACACTCCTGTGAGTGGTCTTGTGCACCACATATACCTCCTGTGAGTGGTCTTGTGCACCACATACTCCTGTGAGTGGTCTTGTGCACCACATACTCCTCCTGTGAGTGGTCTTGTGCACCACATACTCCTCCTGTGAGTGATCTTGTGCACCACATACACCTCCTGTGAGTGATCTTGTGCACCACATACTCCTCCTGTGAGTGATCTTGTGCACCACATACTCCTCCTGTGAGTGATCTTGTGCACCACATACTCCTCCTGTGAGTGGTCTTGTGCACCACATACTCCTCCTGTGAGTGATCTTGTGCACCACATACACCTCCTGTGAGTGGTCTTGTGCACCACATACTCCTCCTGTGAGTGGTCTTGTGCACCACATACTCCTCCTGTGAGTGGTCTTGTGCACCACATACTCCTCCTGTGAGTGGTCTTGTGCACCACATACTCCTCCTGTGAGTGTCTTGTGCACCACATACTCCTGTGAGTGATCTTGTGCACCACATACTCCTCCTGTGAGTGATCTTGTGCACCACATACACCTCCTGTGAGTGATCTTGTGCACCACATACTCCTCCTGTGAGTGATCTTGTGCACCACATACTCCTCCTGTGAGTGATCTTGTGCACCACATAATCCTCCTGTGAGTGTCTTGTGCACCACATACTCCTCCTGTGAGTGATCTTGTGCACCACATACACCTCCTGTGAGTGGTCTTGTGCACCACATACTCCTCCTGTGAGTGGTCTTGTGCACCACATACTCCTCCTCTGAGTGGTCTTGTGCACCACATACTCCTGTGAGTAGTCTTGTGCACCACATACTCCTGTGAGTGGTCTTGTGCACCACATACTCCTGTGAGTAGTCTTGTGCACCACATACTCCTCCTGTGAGTGGTCTTGTGCACCACATACTCCTGTGAGTGGTCTTGTGCACCACATACTCCTGTGAGTGGTCTTGTGCACCACATACTCCTCCTGTGAGTGATCTTGTGCACCACATACACCTCCTGTGAGTGATCTTGTGCACCACATACTCCTCCTGTGAGTGATCTTGTGCACCACATACACCTCCTGTGAGTGATCTTGTGCACCACATACTCCTCCTGTGAGTGGTCTTGTGCACCACATACTCCTCCTGTGAGTGGTCTTGTGCACCACATACTCCTGTGAGTGATCTTGTGCACCACATACTCCTCCTGTGAGTGATCTTGTGCACCACATACTCCTCCTGTGAGTGATCTTGTGCACCACATACTCCTCCTGTGAGTGATCTTGTGCACCACATACTCCTCCTGTGAGTGATCTTGTGCACCACATACTCCTCCTGTGAGTGTCTTGTGCACCACATACTCCTGTGTGATCTTGTGCACCACATACACCTCCTGTGAGTGATCTTGTGCACCACATACTCCTCCTGTGAGTGATCTTGTGCACCACATACTCCTCCTGTGAGTGATCTTGTGCACCACATACTCCTCCTGTGAGTGGTCTTGTGCACCACATACTCCTGTGAGTGGTCTTGTGCACCACATACTCCTCCTGTGAGTGATCTTGTGCACCACATACTCCTCCTGTGAGTGATCTTGTGCACCACATACTCCTCCTGTGAGTGATCTTGTGCACCACATACTCCTCCTGTGAGTGATCTTGTGCACCACATACTCCTCCTGTGAGTGATCTTGTGCACCACATACTCCTCCTGTGAGTGGTCTTGTGCACCACATACTCCTGTGAGTGATCTTGTGCACCACATACACCTCCTGTGAGTGATCTTGTGCACCACATACTCCTCCTGTGAGTGGTCTTGTGCACCACATACTCCTCCTGTGAGTGATCTTGTGCACCACATACTCCTGTGAGTGATCTTGTGCACCACATACACCTCCTGTGAGTGATCTTGTGCACCACATACTCCTCCTGTGAGTGGTCTTGTGCACCACATACTCCTCCTGTGAGTGGTCTTGTGCACCACATACTCCTCCTGTGAGTGATCTTGTGCACCACATACTCCTGTGAGTGATCTTGTGCACCACATACTCCTGAGTGATCTTGTGCACCACATACTCCTGTGAGTGATCTTGTGCACCACATACTCCTCCTGTGAGTGATCTTGTGCACCACATACTCCTCCTGTGAGTGATCTTGTGCACCACATACACCTCCTGTGAGTGATCTTGTGCACCACATACTCCTCCTGTGAGTGATCTTGTGCACCACATACTCCTCCTGTGAGTGGTCTTGTGCACCACATACTCCTCCTGTGAGTGGTCTTGTGCACCACATACTCCTCCTGTGAGTGATCTTGTGCACCACATACTCCTCCTGTGAGTGATCTTGTGCACCACATACTCCTCCTGTGAGTGATCTTGTGCACCACATACTCCTCCTGTGAGTGGTCTTGTGCACCACATACTCCTCCTGTGAGTGTCTTGTGCACCACATACTCCTGAGTGATCTTGTGCACCACATACTCCTCCTGTGAGTGATCTTGTGCACCACATACTCCTCCTGTGAGTGGTCTTGTGCACCACATACACCTCCTGTGAGTGATCTTGTGCACCACATACTCCTCCTGTGAGTGGTCTTGTGCACCACATACACCTCCTGTGAGTGGTCTTGTGCACCACATACTCCTCCTGTGAGTGATCTTGTGCACCACATACTCCTCCTGTGAGTGATCTTGTGCACCACATAATCCTCCTGTGAGTGGTCTTGTGCACCACATACTCCTCCTGTGAGTGATCTTGTGCACCACATACTCCTCTGTGAGTGATCTTGTGCACCACATACTCCTGTGAGTGGTCTTGTGCACCACATACTCCTGTGAGTGATCTTGTGCACCACATACACCTCCTGTGAGTGATCTTGTGCACCACATACTCCTCCTGTGAGTGGTCTTGTGCACCACATACTCCTCCTGTGAGTGATCTTGTGCACCACATACTCCTGTGAGTGATCTTGTGCACCACATACACCTCCTGTGAGTGATCTTGTGCACCACATACTCCTCCTGTGAGTGGTCTTGTGCACCACATACTCCTCCTGTGAGTGGTCTTGTGCACCACATACTCCTCCTGTGAGTGATCTTGTGCACCACATACTCCTGTGAGTGATCTTGTGCACCACATACTCCTGAGTGATCTTGTGCACCACATACTCCTGTGAGTGATCTTGTGCACCACATACACCTCCTGTGAGTGATCTTGTGCACCACATACTCCTCCTGTGAGTGGTCTTGTGCACCACATACCCTCCTGTGAGTGGTCTTGTGCACCACATACTCCTCCTGTGAGTGATCTTGTGCACCACATACTCCTCCTGTGAGTGATCTTGTGCACCACATACTCTCCTGTGAGTGGTCTTGTGCACCACATACTCCTCCTGTGAGTGATCTTGTGCACCACATACTCCTCCTGTGAGTGATCTTGTGCACCACATACTCCTCCTGTGAGTGATCTTGTGCACCACATACTCCTCCTGTGAGTGGTCTTGTGCACCACATACTCCTCCTGTGAGTGGTCTTGTGCACCACATACTCCTCCTGTGAGTAGTCTTGTGCACCACATACTCCTGTGAGTGGTCTTGTGCACCACATACCCTCCTGTGAGTGGTCTTGTGCACCACATACTCCTGTGAGTGTCTTGTGCACCACATACTCCTGTGAGTGGTCTTGTGCACCACATACTCCTGTGAGTAGTCTTGTGCACCACATACACCTCCTGTGAGTGGTCTTGTGCACCACATACTCCTCCTGTGAGTGGTCTTGTGCACCACATACTCCTGTGAGTGGTCTTGTGCACCACATACTCCTCCTGTGAGTGATCTTGTGCACCACATACCCTCCTGTGAGTGATCTTGTGCACCACATACTCCTCCTGTGAGTGATCTTGTGCACCACATACTCCTCCTGTGAGTGATCTTGTGCACCACATACTCCTGTGAGTGATCTTGTGCACCACATACTCCTCCTGTGAGTGATCTTGTGCACCACATACTCCTCCTGTGAGTGATCTTGTGCACCACATACTCCTCCTGTGAGTGATCTTGTGCACCACATACACCTCCTGTGAGTGATCTTGTGCACCACATACTCCTCCTGTGAGTGATCTTGTGCACCACATACTCCTCCTGTGAGTGATCTTGTGCACCACATACTCCTGTGAGTGATCTTGTGCACCACATACTCCTCCTGTGAGTGATCTTGTGCACCACATACTCCTCCTGTAGTGATCTTGTGCACCACATACTCCTCCTGTGAGTGATCTTGTGCACCACATACTCTCCTGTGAGTGATCTTGTGCACCACATACTCCGTGAGTGGTCTTGTGCACCACATACTCCTGTGAGTGATCTTGTGCACCACATACTCTCCTGTGAGTGATCTTGTGCACCACATACTCCTCCTGTGAGTGATCTTGTGCACCACATACTCCTCCTGTGAGTGATCTTGTGCACCACATACTCCTCCTGTGAGTGATCTTGTGCACCACATACTCCTCCTGTGAGTGGTCTTGTGCACCACCATACTCCTGTGAGTGATCTTGTGCACCACATACTCCTCCTGTGAGTGATCTTGTGCACCACATACTCCTCCTGTGAGTGATCTTGTGCACCACATACTCCTCTGTGAGTGATCTTGTGCACCACATACTCCTCCTGTGAGTGATCTTGTGCACACATACACCCCTGTGAGTGATCTTGTGCACCACATACTCCTGTGAGTGATCTGGCCACCACATACTCCTGTGAGTGGTCTTGTGCACCACATACTCCTGTGAGTGATCTTGTGCACCACATACTCCTCCTGTGAGTGATGCTTGTGCACCACATACTCCTCCTGTGAGTGATCTTGTGCACCACATAC
>WNGS01158274.1:12950-26231 GCA_020271785.1 Procambarus virginalis
GTGTGTGTGTGTGTGTGTGTGTGTGTGTGCTTTTCATTCTTTCTAGAGATAATATGTTTTTCCTTTTTTAACAGATGCCTCACCGCTCTGCATAGATTTGGTATCAAGCAGTGTTGAGAGCGACAAGGAGAGTGACACAGACAGCACAGCTGAGCGGACATTACCTACATCCGGCTCGCTCCCTGCTGCTCACAGGGGGGTGAGGGGTCCTTCATGTACTCACTCAATCTTCCCTTCACCCCCCACCCCCATACCCCAATCTACCAGCAGCAGCAGCTCGGCCATCAGCGACAGCTGCAGCAGCAGCAGCAGCAGCGGTGGTGAGAACACTACCGTTAACAGCATCACAGTCCATGAGAATAACCTTGACTCAGACGACAGCTCAGCAGACCTTGACCTCGACTCGTCAGCGTCTGTCAATTCTGACTGGTTACCACCGTCAGGCGTAGCAGCTGACGGCACAGTCTCACCCATTCATTTCGGAGGGGGTCTATCACCACCTCCCACCCCCCCTAGTCCTCTCCCATCACCCCACCACCGCTCTCCCCCTCTCCCCCACATGCCCTAGAAATTCAACCTCAGCTACTGGATCGAATTGATAATTATAACGGTGGCTATGTTCGGCTTTCATTCTCCATACCAGAGCATGTTAACACCTCCCCAGGACTCTATCTGAGAACATACAGTGAATTTTTCACAATGAGATTCGTTCCCTTTTCTCCCCTCAGCATCCATCACTCCTAATTTACCCAGACATCACTCTAATTGTGCGGAATTTAAATGTACAACAAGACGGTGAGGAGGAGGAGGATCTATTGGATCCTATAAATAACGATGGGTTTCCCATACGAGGTGAAGGGCGAACAATAACTCGAGAGGAAGTAGTTACACATTGATTTTTGGGCTGACGAATTGACAGAGAAAATATCCCAATACCTTGAAGAGAGGCAGGGCTCCAATGTCTTGGTTGAGCGACTCACAGGGTTTTACATTAACTGTGGTCAGATTGAACATTCGATAAGATTAGGCTAGCATGTAGACTATCCTGAAGGCTTGCGTGGAAAAAAATTGGTTTTCAATCCAGAGGGAGAGGCTGATATTTGCCTTATGCAGTGTGTTGCTGCTTATAAATGTTTAGCTAAGGGGATGCATCTAGATAATATTCGCGATAGATCTGTGAATGCTAGTTGGTGTCTCAGACACATTAATTGGCCAGCAGATGTCAATTCTGCAGTAACATTTGAGGATATTTACAAGGTAGAGAAAATTAATAAAGTCAGTATATTCATCTATTCACTAGAAAGAAATGAAAATGCTAGACAACAACGACACTACATTACACTAGCTAGGAAGGGAAGAGGTGGATATACAGATGTCATACCTTTGCTGATGTTGGAAGCTCAACACTTAGTGTTAATTAAGGATTTTAACCAATATGTACGTAATATGCGAGGTCATGGAGATCGCATCCCAACTCATCACGGCTTTTGCCACTGTTGTTTGATATCACTCCCGCCAGATCGCATGCAGAGTCATGAAAGTACATGTAAAGTACATCAAACTCTCAAATTCTACCCACCAGAGAGGAAGATTACTTTCCGAAACTACGGACGGGGATATGGTCCTAGTCACATGTGCTTTTATGACTTTGAGTGCATGTTAGACCGCTCGAACCCTAAGGGAATGATAGAATCACGTCACAACGCAGTGGTGTATGCGTACATAATCATTGACAGACAGATGAATATTGTTGAGAATGACACTTATTTGGGTAAAGATGCGGTCAATCACTTTGTAACCACGCTAGAAGTGTCATGGGCTAGAATCAAGAAGGGGTTAGTATCCTATGAACTTCACATGTCGCAGCAACAGCAGGCGATATTTGAGACAAAAACAGCCTGTGAACTCTGTGATGAACCTTTTAACGGGGATGATGTAATCAAAGTCCGTCATCACGACCACACAGTAAGATTCCACAATTATCAAGCAGCTTACTGTGATAGATGCAATTTGCAATGTATAAATTCATACAAGTTCCTATACACTTTTTCCCACAACGCTTCCTATGATTTAGGAGTAATCCTAAACGAGATGAGAGATAGACCAGGAAGTGAAATAGATATATTAGCCAGGGATGGATTTAAATTTATGAGAGTTTATGTGAACAACTTAAGATTTTTGGATAGTTTAGCCCTTCTCAACGGCTCGCTAGGAAGAATAGCCAAGGATCATATTGATAGTGGGAAACCTACCACATTCACTTTGGCTATGTTAAAAGGGGTAAATAAAGCTGCCATCCCAAAACTGCTGAACGGTAAACAATCATTCTGCTATGATTATTTATCCTCTATGTCTGTGTTAGATGAACCTCACCTTCCTTCTCGCGATAAGTTTTACAATACACTAAAAGATGAAGAGTTATCAGAAAAAGATTATAAACAAGCCTTAGAAATTTTTGATTTGGCTAAATGTCGCAACATAGGGGAGTATCTGCTCCTCTACCTCAAAGTGGACACAGGTTTGCTAGCTGATGTGTTCACAGTCTGGCGAGATACCATGCTTGCTCTCTTCAAATTAGACATTTCCCACTACATTTCTTTACCCTCATTTGCTTGGGATGCATTCTTGCTTAAATCGAAAGTTGAACTTGATGTTGTGTCTGACCCATTGTTATATGATTTACTTCGTCGGAATCTCCGAGGTGGGTTCACCAGTGTGATGAGACAGTACACGAATGTGAAGCAGCATACAGGATTAGATCTAGGGGAAGATAGTAGTTACATCATTTACCTCGATTTTAACAGTCTTTACGGGGCGTGTATGACTGAACTGCTCCCTCGTGGTGGGATTCGGAAACTGACACACAATGAGCGTGACGTGCTGCTAGAGCAAGGCTTGGAGAATATCCCATGTGACGGGGCCAAGGGATATTGGGTGTTGTGTGATACACTGCAGGTCCGACCGGAGGTCGCTAGGTATACAGATGAACTACCCCTTGTTCTTTCACATACTTGCATTACTGAGGATCACATTTCACCATACAGTAAGAATATTCTTACAGAAGAAAGTCGCGGTCTGCCTAAAAACAACACTAAATTAATTGCTTCGCACCTTCCTCAGAAAGATTACCTGGTTAATTTGGACTTGTTACAGTTACTCATGCGAATTGGATTAGAAGTAGCTAAAGTTCACGACATCTACGAATTCGAGCAGGAGAGCTACCTTAAAGACTTCATTGAAACCAATGTTCGTGAACGTGCCTGTACCAAATGCGCGATAAAAGGGAGTTGACCCTGAGCAGCCGTGGAGTGCGGACGTGTCCCTCCGTGACTGCTGGGGTTGTTAGCTGTTTGGTCGCCAGGTGGCGGGGCGTCGCTGCCCCCCCCCCAGTGTTGTTGCCTGGCTGGCTGAGTGCTGACGTGGCGGTACTGAGTTACGATGAGGGTCCCCCTTCCACCAGTACTGCGGGCTCAGTCTGTGGGCCTGGAATTTTCAAGCCGGGCAGGATACCCAGAGATTGCACGGGTGTGTGAGCAGCTGCAGGTCCCTGTGGTGGATATTTACGGTGTCGAGCTGGTGACGGCCCGTCGAGTGATCCTCAAATTCACTGAGGAACTGGCGTATCGCGAATTTCTCCGTCGATACGAGGGGCGGACACTGCCTCTACAGGATGGTGCAGGCACTGTGTCCATATCTGATCGTAGTGGTGCCCTCACCTACGTCAGCGTCCATGGGGCTCCGTTGGAGTTTCCGGAGAGTCTGCTCCGGCGGTACTTCAGCCGTTTTGGCGCCGTCGTTAGTGTGAGGGTGAATGTGGTATCTTCGAGCCCACTTAAGGGTGTCCGGACGAACATTCGTACCCTGGGCATGAGGCTACGGGAGGATATTCCGTCCTCTGTGCGGCTGATGGGGTACACAGTTCGTGTGTTTTACGCCCGCCAGCCTCGGACGTGTTATCGTTGTGGCCTGTTGGGCCATCAGGCTGCTGACTGTTCTGCGCCGGCCGCTGCACCCGTGAACCTCTTCAGTGAGGAGGATTTTCCACCGCTTCCTGTGGAGGAGGGTTCTGTGGATATGGACGACTCTCCGGCCGCGGATGTGCCCCCTGTGTTGCCTGATGCGCCCCCTGTGGTGGTGGCTTCTCCTCCGGAGGTTGTGTCATCGCCTGGTGATCGTCCTGCTCCAGCTAGTATCACTGGGGTTCTTCAGCCTACCTTCTGCTCGCACCCCCCGTCTTCCTCTGCTGCATCTGACCCTGTCCCTGCACCCTCACCGTCTGTTCCGGCTCTGCTGGGTGATGGGGTGGATCCGGCGCTTCCTCCTGTGTCTGGCCTGGTGCCCCATGTGGTTGGGGATGCTGCAGTACTGCGGCGTGCGTCGGTTCGCACGGCTTGTGGTGCGCGTGTGTCTGAGTCGGCCTCCGGGTCTGATGATCTGCGGCCCGAGCCTAAGCGTTCCCGGCGTTCGTCGCCTGCATGGACAGACGTTGGCGATTTCGACGCTTGTGAGTCTGCCGGCGACGGAGGGGTGGCTACGGTTGCGTTGCGTACTACGGTGACGGCGGAGGTGCATTTGCCAGAGGATGCCTGTGCCGGTATTTCGGCCTCCACTTCCGATCTCGTGTCTGCGGTTCCTGCTTCGGGTGCATCGCCTGCCTCGGATGGCTCCGGTTCTTCGTGGGGGGTGGTGCCCCCTGCTGAGGTCCGTGGTGAGCGGGGTGGCCTGGTGATGCTGTTGAAAAAGACTGCTCGCTCTGGAGATTCTGTGACCCCTGCCTCGGTCCCCGTTTCATCGACTGCGGTTTCGACGCCTCTTCCATCTACGACCATCTCTTCAGTGTCTCCTGCGGTCTCGGTGGAGGTATTGCCTTCTCGTCGCTTGTCCCCTGATCCTGTGCTTCCGGCGACGCGGCCGTCTCGGCAGCCCTCGTACGCTTCGTCGGTGTCGTCTGCTACATCAGAGGGCGTGGCTTGCGCTCCCCAGCCTCGTTATGCGACTTGTGCCTTTGAACTTCGGGACTGGCCGTTTCCGCCTGATCTGGAGATTCCAGAGTTTATGCCGGGCCCGCGGCGGCTGGGGGGTCGTCCCCCCACCGACAGGGAGTATTTGATTTGGGAGGCCTATAAGGAAAAGTATCCTTGGGCGTCGTTCCCTGATAAGTATCTTCCTGTCGAGGAGATAATTTTGCATAACCAATGATTCCTTTTTGTATTGTGGGTTGTGGGTTGTTTCCATTAGTGTGCATGGTTGTGTGGTGTGGGTCGGGTGTGTGAGTGGGTGGGGCGGGTTTTGTTTCCCGGTCCCTGCGTGCTCCGGTTTGTGGTTGGGGGTTTATTTGTGTGAGGTGTGTGAATGTGTCCGGTTCCTGTGAGGTCCGGGGTTTGGTTGGTGTGTGTGTGTCTGATTGTGGATGGCATGTTCTTTTCTTATGTTATGTGGATTCTTGGTTTTATGATGTTGTTTGTGCGCTTGTTTGTGTAGTGCTGAGTGCCCTTCAGGCTGTTGGCGTGGTCTGGGTATGCTTTTGTCGTGGTTTACCAGTTTGTTGTATACTTGTATTCCTTTCTTATTATTATTGTTATTATTCTTATTATTATTGTTCTTTTTTCGTTTTATGTTGGTGCCTCTCCGTGTGTGTTTGCGGTGCTGGTAGCCTTGTTCTGTTTATTTAATGTTTTGGAGTCATTTCTGTGTTGTATTCCGCTATGGTTGTCTTCATTGTTGTAATTTTGTTTGTATTTATTGTTGTACTTTGTTTTGTAATTGTTGTAATTTGTTTTGTAATTATTGTTATTTTGTGTTCGGCCCTTCCGGCCGGCGTTTTTGTGTTTATGTACATGTTTATGTCCTTTATGTTTTTGCACGTTTTGTGCTTTATTGTTCTGTTTGTTGCATTTGTTTGTTTTTATTGTACTTATAAGCATGCTTGCATGTAAAAATATAAATAAAAAAAAAAAAAAAAAAAAAATGCGCGATAAAAAAAGGCTTTTAAACTCGTATCAAACTCTATATATGGAAAGAGTCTCACAGATGTATCTAAATATGGGAACAAACACTATTTGGTCACAGATCGTAGACATTTCCCGAAACATGCTCGAAACCCTTTCTTCAAGCGGAGTCTTTTGTTAAGTAAAGATCGTGTGATATGTACTATCAAGCAGAAGTCTCTCCTAGTCAACACACCTACATATCTGGGTTATCATATACTTCAAATTGCTAAGAGGCGTCTCTATGAGTTCTGGTATGATGTTGTCAAACCTGCGTACGGGGATAAAGCGAGTCTGTTATATACAGACAGACTCTTTCATCATTAAACTTGACTGTCAGGATGTGTTTGAAGAGTTGAATAAGTCTCCTCTCTTCGACTGTATGGATTTTAGTAATTTTAATGACACACATCCATCCTACTCTAAAGCGCGAGAAGGTGAACTAGGATTGCTCAAGTCTGAAATAGGCTCTAAGATTATTAACCAGTTAATTGCTCTCAGACCTAAAACATATTCGTTCACCACACATGATGGGGAGCACACTTGTAAGTGTAAGGGCGTGCCATACCACCTACAAGAGAAACTCTCACACGACTCTTTTTCAGCACACTCTTGAAACAAATACTTCAATCAGGTTTGTGTCGAGATCTATACGTAACGTGCAAGGAAAGATTTGTACATGTCGCAGTACCTGCAGAGGATTGTCAGCATTTGACGATAAACGCTACATTTTAAGCCCCACACAGTCCCTAGCGTATGGTCATCCTGATATTCCCAATAACAATGATGATGATGAGATGGATGTAGAAGGGGGAGAGGAGGAGATGGAAGAAGTGTTTATGTAGGAGGAAGTAGAGCAACCACAGAGACTCTACCCAATATTCCGCCCCTGGAGCAAACGCGATGTTACAGCTCAGAAACTATTCAACCCTCGCTAGATTTTATGTTGTACAATTGTTAGTTAGTATTAAGATAGATGCCCCATATGACTAGACCTATTTATACTAAATGAATCGGATGTTAAATATTATTGTTTGTGAACTGTAAGGACTATGATTAGTTTAAAAATAGGATGTTTAATATTATTGTTTGTGAACCGTAAGAACTATGATTACTTTTAAAAAAATGTTGCTGCTGTACATAAAAATATGTAAAATAAACACCTGTAAATGACTATGTTTGTATAAATACTACCTTATTTCCTTAGTTTTTAGCAGTCTTAACGAAGCATTAATCATGGACAGTTCCTATGATATAATCCATGAGGAACATCTAGATATTTTCCGAGAACCATCTCGTGTTATTATTGCTGGTTATTCAAACAGTGGAAAATCCTACTTGTGCAGTAAACTTGTAAGGAAGTATCAGCACAAGTTCTCCTCAATAATTATATGCGGAGGAGGTTACTCTGAATTACGGTCAGATCCACAAATTAAAAGGAAATTGATCGAGCATTCAACTATTATTGATCCTGTGGAAGAGCGAGTGGATAATGACTCGCATATCTTAGTAATCTATGATGACCTTTTTACAGAGTCTGCGAATTCAAAAATTGTATCAGACATGTTTACTAGGGGTCGACATTTCATGGTTTCCGTCATATTGATTACTCAAAATATATTTTTTCCTGGTAAATATTCGAGGAATATTAGTTTAAATGCTTCTCATTTCATACTGGTTAAATCAAGAGACCTGTCACAAATTGAAACTCTCGGACGACAAATATTTGGGAAACAGGATTCAAAGAAATTTGTAGAGTTATATAAGAAAGTTATTAGCCAACCCTACGGCTATTTGCTAGTAGATCTGGGTTCGAACACTCCCTCTACTATAACGTTACGCGGTAATATTGTTCACGAACCGCCCTATGAGATAGTTTACCAATGGTGAGCAAGAAAGATGTACTGGAACGAGTATATAATGACCCCTCATCTAGCGGTGGGCTTGGAGGGGTACAGAGGTTGTATAAGGCCGCCAAATTAATTAACTCTAGTATAACTCTAGCCGATGTAAAGGACTATCTGAAAAGCTCTGACTCCTATACGTTGCATTATTTACAACCCCATAAATTCCCTCGGCGTCGGGTGTTAAGCCCTAAACCACGACTATTTCAAGCTATAGACTTGGCCGAGATGAGTTTATTGGACAAACATAATGACGGAGTGAAATATTTACTCGTATGCGTAGATATTTTCTCCAGGTACGCTCAAGTAGTACCCTTACGCGCCAAGGACGGGAAAAGTACCAGTAAAGCTCTGGCTTTAATTTTAGATTCGCCTCATTCTCAGGGAGTGCGCAAAATTAATTCTGATCGAGGTGGCGAATTTTATAACGCCACTATGAAAAGAATGCTGGCAGCAAAGAAAGTACAGTTATATAGTGTATTTTCTCAGGAGACTAAAGCTTCAATCGCTGAGCGGTTCATACGTACTTTGAAAGGTAAACTTTACAAGTTTATGACGGCGCACAACACTTTAAAATACATGCAGGCTCTACCAGATATTGTGAAAACATATAATTTAACCCCACACAGAGGATTGAAGGGGAAGACACCCACGGAGGTGCACGCTCTATCCTCGCCCAGCGAACACGCCAAACAATTTGATTTAATGTATAAAAGCCCGAGCAAATCAAAGAGAACTGTCATTCCTCGATTGAGTGTTGGTGATACAGTACGCATCACTCTATCTGATCGCATTTCCAAGTTTAAGAAAGGGTTTAAGCAGCAGAACACCCGAGAGATATTTACAGTTACACGTATTGATCGGAGACAACACATCCCTTTATACTTTCTAAAAGATTTGAATGGGGAAGAAATTGATGGTGGCTTCTATAAACAAGAATTAACACCCACACATTTGCCTCATACCTTCAATATTGAAAAGGTAGTGGGCCAACGCAGAGTCTCTGGCAAGCTTCAGTATAAAGTTAGGTACGCAGGTTATGATCGGTCATTCGATCAATGGATTGATGCTGCTGAAATATTACATTTATAATGAAGAAGCCCTTAGTTTATAAATACAAGGAATTGATCCAACTATTATCAAAACTTCAGTATTCCTCGAGAAAACAGTTGATTGAAAAATTGAAGAAACCACATATAAATTGTTTATCAGAAATTTTTAATAACTTTTAAAAAAAAATTGCCTGTGCCTGACAAGGTCGTTAAAAAGTTGAAAAAATATAAATTGCTTATTCGGTCACTAGCCTGTAAGAAACCTTCTGTGTCAACTAAGAAACAGATATTAACCAGCAAACGAGGAGGCAGTATTTTATCCATTATTTTGCCGATTGCAGCTAGTTTAATTACACGGTTGTTCAGTAAGTAAAGTAAAGTAAGTAAAAGTAAGTAAGTAAAGTAAAATGAAAGCCTTTTATCTCGTACCGCGTAAAATAGTGGACAGCCGGAAAGCTGCACACAGCCCAGCTTACCCCACTGTGAAAGCTGCTGCACAACATCTTACTGTCAAACCTCCTCCTCCTCAGTTACATACCAACCCTTCCATAAAACATTTAATAGATTTGAAGTTGAAAGTGCGAGATCATGAATATGCAAGATCCTTGCTAAACCATTATGATGCTAGTGGAATCGTTCGTTGGGATCTGAATGGAAATGTATTGGCTCCAGTATCTGGCATACATATAATTAACGACATTATACATAAAATGGCTGTGCTTAAATCTGTTTTTTTACCTGATAAACTGCCTATTGCTCAACTGTTTTTCAATCTAACTTCTACACCGCGAGATTTATTCCGTAATACTACGGCAAGCAGTCAAGTGTATGAGGCTCCATCTGTTAAGAGAAAGGCAACTGCAAAGATTGATCCTCACAGTAAAAGGAATGCTTCCTGGATCGTATATTAACAGGTGAGTGTATATATAAATGTGTATGTAATGTGTAGCTAGCTTTACTCGGCAAAAAGCCGTCTAAGGAGACAGAGTGATGGACACTCACGTGATATACGCAACCAGCGTATCAGATACGCATTTATTCCCAAATAACATCCCCGCATCGTTCCAAAATCGATTGTTTAACCAGCTAGAATTAGATCCCAGGAGGAGTTATGAAATGTGTCTACAAAAATTACTCCTCCCCACTTCCCATTACGTTATTAAGCGTGATAATCCTGAGGCCTATATACGTGTAGGCGTTACGTATGAGAAAGTGGGTGAGGGGCGATACATGCATTCAAAGCATTTATTATCATCTGATGTTTTAGCTGGAACTATAAAAGAAATTAATACCACGATTAATACAGAAATAGAGGCCATATTTTCAAGTAATGCTAAACTGAGTTTTTTAGGAAAGTCATTAAAACAATTTTCAGCTAAATACGGAACGCACTTTATTAAATATGATTCTTCCTCCAATCGAAACAAGTTCACTACTGTGATTAGTGAGGAGAATATTAGCTCTGCAACAGGGCATAAAAACATCAGTAGAGTCACATTGTCATTTGGGACAGCTTTTGGGAAAGTGTTGGGCTTAGTTCCAGAAATTGAATATGACATATTCGCAAAACGTCAGTATGCCTCGAGTGTAGTTAACACATGTCTATTCCCACCAATGCCTAGAGGAGGTGTTGATATTCTGTGTGTTTATTGCGATAAAATCTCTTCTACTAGATATGGGAACCAGTCTGTAAATATTTTGGATGTAATCTCCCTAAATGGAAGTGATAACAGTAACAATAAAAAACTATATGTGCGTCTTAACACCAACATGATAGACAGCGTCAGCATCACTATTAGGGATCAAGATGGTAACCCAATACATTTTGATGAACGTGGGTGTACCATAGCAGTCTTGCATGTACGTCCCGTTGCAGGAGGTATATAACACCAACGCTTTCCTGCCACTCCTCATTCGTCTGAAACAAGCGGAGAAATGCGTGTCCACTTTATTCCCCCTCTGTTGAGGAATTATACATTCTGTTAACCCCTCCTAGAGGTGGGGGGACTGATGATATACGGATTTTCAACAGCAGTAGGCGTTATACGCGTGGAGGAGGAATATTTTCCTTTTTAAGCGGGATAGCGCGTCGAGCGGCGCCCTTTATCATGAGAACACTGGCTCCGGCTGCGCTTAGCTTGGGACAGAACGTACTAGACGACATTAATAATGACAAACAAACTTTCAAACAATCTCTTAAGAAACGCGGAGTTGAAACATTGAAAGGAGTGGGGAAGCAAATGATAGGTGGAAGAGTGCAGAAAAAGAATAAACAAACAAACAAAAATTAGTAAACATCAAACGTTTTACTAAAGCGAAATATAATGATGTGCTGTCATAAATTCTTCTCACTCGGTCGGTGTTGACAAAAGCGCGAACATGGCCGGATAAAACGCTCTTGGCCTCCAGGTGCCATTAGAACACTATACCGCGGCTGTTAGTGAAGCCTTTCCTAAAGTATTTTCCCCTCGATTGGTAGAATCAACAATTGCCAGCAGACAAACGGTGGATGTATTACCTGTGAATTCTGGGGTCAATAATAAGTTTACAGGCACCTATCTGGAATTCATCATCAAGGGAGTGAATGGCCAACTGGTGGATTTATCATCTATAGCTTTGGAGTTGTCTATTGATCTAACCGAAGAAGATGGAACAACACCTTTAGGAGATGCTAAAAACATCTCGTTAGTGAATGGAATATCGCAAACTCTATTCAAATCCGCTATTGTGTATTTAAACGAAACAGTAGTTGAAACCAGCTCATTTACAACCTGAGGATATAGATGACACCATCCCGATTGAAAAAAGTGGTAATCTGCGGATTGCTTTGGAATTTAAACGCGGTGTGGATAGAAATAAAGTCATTCTAGTTTACGGGTCTACAACAGGTGTGATCAGCATTAACGCAGATCGTCGCGTTATTTGTGATACGCGAGGATAAATATTAATATGAATTGTTTGGAAATAAATGAGGCTATCAGAAGCAATTTAGGTGATAAGGTAAACTACCTAGGATGTTTCCTAGCTGATGACGTAAGGAAAATACTGACAAAAATACATAAAAAAAGACCTGTGGTGTTCATAATCAACACTCTGGAGTCTGGTTCACGTAATAAAATGGGACATTGGATAACATTCTATGTAAATAAGGAAGAAGGTAGAAGCGAGATAGTTATACTAGACAGCTACGCTAATCCTGCAATAGGATCTTATTCAAGATATTTCGAAGAGTTTATGTCCTACTTCCAAGATTATGTCCTATATATTATGAAGAAAAGGATTCAATCCCTGAATAGTTATTTCTGTGGGAATTATGCCGTTTATTTTGCCTATCATTTTTCCAGACTAAGCTTAGAGGCCGCCCTGCTTCACTTTGATGAAGCATTTAAATATGGACAATTTCGCAAGAATGATGAAAAAGTGTTGAAATTCAATTATGCTCAGATGAAAATGCCTGTGTGTAAGCAAACATTCTGCTTAAACGGTACTGATGCTGAGTGTGAAACCTTGTGTGACGAAGTTGGCTAGGATGATGGTGGGGTGAGTAATACTTTATGTTAGGATTGAATGATGAACATAATAATAATGTCTTGTGTTTATTTTTACAACATTGACAACAAAAAACTTATAACCTTTTTCCCCTTTCTATAGATTGACTGGTCGACTAGCGTGCTGGGAAAGACCGATGGAGAGGATGAATGACTCCCGATCCACCTGTCTACTACCTAAAGCCTTTCTACAGATTGGATGATTGGCTAGGATGACCAGAAGCTTCGATGGACTGAATGAAAGCCTTTCCCCATCTGTCTGCTAGCTAAACCACCAAGAAGTCTTATTATTATTATTATCGTTGTAAATCGCTTAAGTGTTTAATAAAATAAATAAATTTATATAATGAGTTTACTTTTCCCATTTATTGCATATAATCTCTGCTGAGGGAGATATGACGCCACCTGTGCTAGAAAGAGAAACGTTCCCGTCAAATGAGAAGTGATTGATGGTGGACAGGTGATGGCCTGTTGGGGTGAGCATCTCTTAGTCCTCTCTGTAGACATTGAAAAGCGTTTAAGGTTAATGGGCCACTTCCGTCCTGCTGCTCTGTCACAGCCCTGTGCATTGTTACATAAAACAGACCTTCTCTGCCTACTGCTGCCTCATCTCATTCATATCTTAAGAGCCTCTCCTCTCTGTCTGTCTGTCTGTCTGTCTGTCTCTCTCTCTCTCTCTCTCTCTTTCTCTCCTCCTGTCACTTCCTGTCGCGTGCATAGCTCGAAGAAAGGCATAATGGATGTCAAAACCACAAATAACCCTAAACACTCTCCAGCCATTGGGGGAAGG
>WNGS01158274.1:30126-44084 GCA_020271785.1 Procambarus virginalis
ATTCCCAGAAAAACTATGTACTTCAGTGGATGTTGAAGGAGGTGCAGCATTCTTGATATCTGCAACTTTATTAGGATCTGGAGATAGACCTTTGTCACTAAGTACATGTCCAAAGAATTCAATTTTATGTTTATTGAACTCACACTTTGCTCGGCTTAGCGTCAAATTCTTTTCTCGTAAGCGTTGCAATGTTGCACGAAGAGCTTTGTCGTGTTCAGCTTGGGTACGGCCATAAACAATGATGTCATCAGACATGTTGTCAGCATTAGGTATATCTTGCAATACCTGGCTGATGATGTGCTGGAATACTTCAGCAGCACTGTTAATACCAAAACTCAGGCGCTTGTACCTATACAGACCTCGATGTGTCGTAAACGTTGTGATGAATCGACTCTCATCATCAAGTTCAAGCTGATGATAGCCCTTGTTTAAATCTAACTTGCTGAATACAGTTGCACCATTCAAGCGGTAGATCATATCATCTACAGTGGGTGTAGGATGGCGTTCACGCATTATTGCCTTGTTGGGAACACGCATGTCTACACAAATGCGTATCTCATCTGGATTCTTCGGCTTTGGTGGAGTGACAATTGGGCTTACCCATGGTGTTGGGCCTGTTACCGGTTCAATGATATCTAGTTCTATCAGCCTATCCAGTTCGGCATCGACTTTCTTGCGAGTATGGAATGGTTGTCGGCGATGTGGTTGGGCAACTGGAATTACATCTGGGTTGATATGCAGATGTACCTTGCTATCAGTATAACAACCTATGGATTTAAACCGATCAGAAAATTCAGCAACAATAGCATCAACATTGTTTGCAGATTCCACTGCTACAGCATTAGAAAGCTGAAGTAGCCCCAATTTGGTTGAAGTCTTGTAACTGAGTAAAGACTCCTTTGCATTCCTAACAACATGGAATGTAGTAATGAGCATTGCATTCTTTGACTTAATCTCTGCAGTGAAAGTTCCAATCACTGGTAAGGCTACCTTTGAAGCATAGGCAGTGGCTTTGCCATTATAGTTTTCAAGCTTTGGGAATTGTTTTTTAAATTTTTCATAGTGGCACTCAGCAATGGTGTCAATGTTTGATCCAGTGTCAATAAGAATTTTGAGACAAATGCCAGCAATGTATACTATAGTCTCTGGGTTGTTTGGAAGATCATTCCATTTTGTGATTGATTGTACTCCATAAATATAATCACATTCACTGTCATCTGAGACTGGTTGTAATGAAATGTTGTCTTGTATATTATTAACATTCTTGATTTGAGGTGCAATATTGTGTTTGCCACCTTGACCCCTATGGCCTGATCCTCGTACATTGCTTTTATTTATTGACTGTGGTTTCTTTAGTGCGGAACGACACATAGCACCAAAATGACCTAGTTTTCCACACTCATAGCACTTCTTACCTTGTGCAGGACAAACATTATCTTGGTGTGGGTAGTCTCCTCCACAATTGAAACATTTATTGTTGACAACCTCTGATGTGAGTCGTTGTGACTGCTTGAGTCTTGTTCCATGACTCCAGTTGTGATGTGGTTCTCGGCTCAATTTAATGTTAGGTTTGGCATGATATCTTCTATGATCATGGTGTCCTCCCTGAACCTTACATACTTCATGGCTGTTAGTAACAGTGGCAGAACCGTTGTTGGCACTGCACTCCATGGCACGAGCATCACGTGCAGCATCTTCCATTCGACGAGCCATATCCAGTATCTTGTTAAGAGAACTTTCATCATCAACAAGTTCTAGAGCTCTTCGACGAAGACGTGTAGATGTGCATGTTTCAATTATTTGCTGTTTGATTTCCTTGTCAACATCAGCAAACTCACAGTGGGCTGCTAAACCCTGCAGACGTGTATGGTATTGATCAACAGTTTCATTAGAGAGTTGTTTTGCTCTCCTGAAATGCATAATTTCCATAGCAGTATTTTGCCTTGGTTTGAAATGCTCAGTTAATTTGGCCTTGGCAGTGTCATAATCTTTGGCACCACCAGTATCTTTCAGTGTATCAAAGATATCACAAACTCTATCACCTGCATAGTGAAGCAGAAAGGCACGCTTTCTTTCAGCACTTTTGATGTCAGAAACTATCAACAAATTTTCAAACCTTTTAAGCCATTTGACCCACCTCTGTGACAGGTTTGTCTGGTCACAGTCAGGATCAAATGCAGGAAACTGAGGTATATTTGCCATTTTTACTGAATAAATTTAAACTTATCACTTAAAATGTTCCTCAGAATATATAACACTTACTGCACTGTATATGTTATTCAAGAATTCACTGTAATTACTTTAATTTTGCAAAGCACACAAGCATTTTAATGCAAAAGTTCACAACAGTGCACAACACAGCAGCAACTGACTTCTTACCTAGCCCTTGTGTACATGTGTTGTTCCTACTCACAGCAACACAGCAGTTGTTAGCAGTTGGTACAGCAATTGGCAGCAGTAGGCAGCAGTAGGAAGCAGTTGGTACAGCAGTAGGCAGCAGTTGGTTCACAGCTTGAAGAATTTGTAGCACGGAGCGTCGTTTCGTAACCAAAACATCAGGTTTTGTACACTGCATCAAAGCGTCGTTTCGTACACAGCATCGGCAGATTCCTCTCTCACAGCAACACTCAGCACAGCTTGGGTAGCACACAGCATTGGCCAGCACACAGCAACGGCCAGCACACAGCAACGATCAGCACACAGCAACAGTCAGCACACAGCATGGGGTTGCATACAGCATCAGGTATGATGCTCACAGACAGCTTCTCCTTCCTCTGAGTGAGACAGCATGCTCCTTCCTTGTGTTTTGTTGAACAAAATACCTGCGTTCCCAGTTCATCCTCGTCGCCAGTGTGGTGTCTGTGTGTAGCTGAGATAGTCTTGGTAGTAAGGTTGATGTAAAGTCATTCCTGGTTACTGACTTTAATAATAATAAACGATTACATGATAGAGTAGCTCCCAAGCTTGGCAGGCGTCCTGTGTGCTGTTTACCTTCTCTCTCTAGTGGCGTCCAGCCGCCGCACATAGAAAACGGATGGTACCATTTTCTGTGAACATGACACATCACCATCTACATTCACCACCATCACCATCTCCACTCACCACCATCACCATCTCCACTCACCACCATCACCATCAACATTCACCACCATCACCATCAACATTCACCACCATCACCATCAACATTCACCACCATCACCACCATCACCATCTCCACTCACCACCATCACCATCTCCACTCACCACCATCACCATCTCCACTCACCACCATCACCATCTCCACTCACCACCATCACCATCTCCACTCACCACCATCACCATCTCCACTAACCACCATCACCGTCTCCACTAACCACCATCACCGTCTCCACTCACCACCATCACCATCTCCACTCACCACCATCACCGTCTCCACTCACCACCACCACTGTTTCCACGAACCACCACCACCGTCTCCAATCACCTCCACAACCGTCTCCACTCACCACTACCACCACCGTCTCCAATCACCACCACCACCGTCTCCACTCACCACTAACGTCTCCACTCACCACTACCACCACCGTCTCCACTCACCACTACCACCACCACCACCACCGTCTCCACTCACCACTACAGTAGGGAAAAGTGTGACTAGAACCGTGCGCGCCATCTGGCCAGGTGAGCTCATTAGAGCCAGCTGGCCATGTGGTGCTCAGGTATGTAGCCACATAGTGTTGTAAGGGGATTTTCCCGGAAGTTGGGGTGTGTCGGACGCGTGTGAGCGTCCGGTGTTTGGGTATGTGGTCAGGGAAGACTGGGGTCATGTTGTTTGGGGGGTAGGGGAGTATGTAGGACTATGTGGTATGTGCTAAAGTAAGAGGTATGTGGATATGTTGATAAGAGTAAATGAATATGTATGTTTGTTTTCCGTAGACTTAATCATGTGTGTAGATAATAGTTTTGATTAAAGACTGTATTGCTATATGCTAGAGTATGAGGTGACTGCTCTAGAAGGTCAACATATGTTGATGTGGTAGGGGAGGGGATAGGGAGTGTGAGGGAGAGTGAGGGGAGCTTCCCCTCTGGCTGGAGAGTGTTTAGGACCATTTTGTGGTTTGTGGTTTTTGACAGCTTCCGTTTAGGTAGCACTTGAGAGAGTGTCATGTTGGGTAGGGGATGAAAGCTATGTGCTTGGTTTGCAGACATGTGGAGGGAGGGGGGACCCTCCCGTAGCTGAGAGGGAGCAGGGAGTTAAGATGAGAGAAGGAGGGAGAGTGAGGGGACCTTCCCCCATGGCTGGAGAGTGTTTAGGGTCATTTGTGGTTTTGACATCCATTATGCCTTTCTTCGAGCTATGCACCCGACAGGAAGTGACAGGAGAGAAAGAGAGAGAGAGACAGACAGACAGACAGACAGACAGATAGACACAGACAGACAGACAGACAGACAGACAGACAGAGAGGAGAGGCTCTTAAGATATGAATGAGATGAGGCAGCAGTAGGCAGAGAAGGTCTGTTTTATGTAACAATGCACAGGGCTGTGACAGAGCAGCAGGACGGAAGTGGACCATTAACCTTAAGCGCTTTTCGATGTCTTTAGAGTGGACTGGGAGATGCTCACTCCAGCAGGCCTCTCTTAAAACTGTGGTTCCGTTAAGGAGGGCATCGTTCATACTTCCGTCAGCAGGGCAACACCTGTCCACTATCAATCACTTCTCATTTGACCGGGGTCGTTTACCTCCCCCTCACACACAAACGCGCCGTTAGTTCACTGCGAGCCTTCATTCGCTACACACGCACCATAGACCTCCGCATCATGGAAAGACGAACCTTAACAGCTGAACATCAAATGCAAGCGCTGTCAACAGATTTTCTGTGATAACCGTGAGTGTTATTCTTATTACACAGTTCATTTTATTGCATCCACAGGTGAAATATCGCGTGTGTAAACTATTATCTCTTATAGTGTGAGAATAATTACTCATTCGGGGCTATTACATTCCACACAGTTAAATATGTTCTTTTTCAATTTCAGTTTACAAAACCGTGAAGTGTCCTTACTGCTCACCAGCCCCTCGAGGAGGTCATCGTCGGAATGAAACTTCTCATAAACGTAAGGATCATATAAACTTCTCTTACCTGTATTACATTTTCATCATCATAATCCACTTGCAAGCAAACACACATGCATAATAAACATATTTTTCCTCATTCACCCATGTTGAATATCATTTTTGTTCCATTTCAGGTTATAATCCATACCTCAATCGACGGAGGGAACAGACAGACGTCATCGAGTCGGTATCCCATCCGTCTCACACAGAGCTAAGGAGAGCTGATGTCACTCGCAGGCATCCCCAGCCCCTTCAACAAGGTCACCAGTGCTGCCAGATGGAGGGCTACGAGTCATTAGCACGCCCAGTTAACACACCTGCTCAACCCCTTCACCAGGACATAAGTAAGTTATTACTGTCTTATTTCAGTCTATTTCCTAAACATATGAATTCCCACTAGTCTGCCCCCTCACCTCATATATATATATATATATATATATATATATATATATATATATATATATATATATATATATATATATGTGTGTGTGTGTGTGTGTGTGTGTGTGTGCTTTTCATTCTTTCTAGAGATAATATGTTTTTCTTTTTTTACAGATGCCTCACCGCTCTGCATAGATTTGGTATCAAGCAGTGTTGAGAGCGACAAGGAGAGTGACACAGACAGCACAGCTGAGCGGACATTACCTACATCCGGCTCGCTCCCTGCTGCTCACAGGGGGGTGAGGGGTCCTTCATGTACTCACTCAATCTTCCCTTCACCCCCCACCCCCATACCCCAATCTACCAGCAGCAGCAGCTCGGCCATCAGCGACAGCTGCAGCAGCAGCAGCAGCAGCGGTGGTGAGAACACTACCGTTAACAGCATCACAGTCCATGAGAATAACCTTGACTCAGACGACAGCTCAGCAGACCTTGACCTCGACTCGTCAGCGTCTGTCAATTCTGACTGGTTACCACCGTCAGGCGTAGCAGCTGACGGCACAGTCTCACCCATTCATTTCGGAGGGGGTCTATCACCACCTCCCACCCCCCCCTAGTCCTCTCCCATCACCCCCACCACCGCTCTCCCCCTCTCCCCCACATGCCCTAGAAATTCAACCTCAGCTACTGGATCGAATTGATAATTATAACGGTGGCTATGTTCGGCTTTCATTCTCCATACCAGAGCATGTTAACACCTCCCCAGGACTCTATCTGAGAACATACAGTGAATTTTTCACAAATGAGATTCGTTCCCTTTTCTCCCCTCAGCATCCATCACTCCTAATTTACCCAGACATCACTCTAATTGTGCGGAATTTAAATGTACAACAAGACGGTGAGGAGGAGGAGGATCTATTGGATCCTATAAATAACGATGGGTTTCCCATACGAGGTGAAGGGCGAACAACAACTCGAGAGGAAGTAGTTACACATTGATTTTTGGGCTGACGAATTGACAGAGAAAATATCCCAATACCTTGAAGAGAGGCAGGGCTCCAATGTCTTGGTTGAGTGACTCACAGGGTTTTACATTAACTGTGGTCAGATTGAACATTCGATAAGATTAGGCTAGCATGTAGACTATCCTGAAGGCTTGCGTGGAAAAAAAATTGGTTTTCAATCCAGAGGGAGAGGCTGATATTTGCCTTATGCAGTGTGTTGCTGCTTATAAATGTATAGCTAAGGGGATGCATCTAGATAATATTCGCGCTAGATCTGTGAATGCTAGTTGGTGTCTCAGACACATTAATTGGCCAGCAGATGTCAATTCTGCAGTAACATTTGAGGATATTTACAAGGTAGAGAAAATTAATAAAGTCAGTATATTCATCTATTCACTAGAAAGAAATGAAAATGCTAGACAACAACGACACTACATTACACTAGCTAGGAAGGGAAGAGGTGGATATACAGATGTCATACCTTTGCTGATGTTGGAAGCTCAACACTTAGTGTTAATTAAGGATTTTAACCAATATGTACGTAATATGCGAGGTCATGGAGATCGCATCCCAACTCATCACGGCTTTTGCCACTGTTGTTTGATATCACTCCCGCCAGATCGCATGCAGAGTCATGAAAGTACATGTAAAGTACATCAAACTCTCAAATTCTACCCACCAGAGAGGAAGATTACTTTCCGAAACTACGGACGGGGATATGGTCCTAGTCACATGTGCTTTTATGACTTTGAGTGCATGTTAGACCGCTCGAACCCTAAGGGAATGATAGAATCACGTCACAACGCAGTGGTGTATGCGTACATCATCATTGACAGACAGATGAATATTGTTGAGAATGACACTTATTTGGGTAAAGATGCGGTCAATCACTTTGTAACCACGCTAGAAGTGTCATGGGCTAGAATCAAGAAGGGGTTAGTATCCTATGAACTTCACATGTCGCAGCAACAGCAGGCGATATTTGAGACAAAAACAGCCTGTGAACTCTGTGATGAACCTTTTAACGGGGAAGATGTAATCAAAGTCCGGCATCACGACCACACAGTAAGATTCCACAATTATCAAGCAGCTTACTGTGATAGATGCAATTTGCAGTGTATAAATTCATACAAGTTCCTATACACTTTTTCCCACAACGCTTCCTATGATTTAGGAGTAATCCTAAACGAGATGAGAGATAGACCAGGAAGTGAAATAGATATATTAGCCAGGGATGGATTTAAATTTATGAAAGTTGATGTGAACAACTTAAGATTTTTGGATAGTTTAGCCCTTCTCAACGGCTCGCTAGGAAGAATAGCCAAGGATCATATTGATAGTGGGAAACCTACCACATTCACTTTGGCTATGTTAAAAGGGGTAAATAAAGCTGCCATCCCAAAACTGCTGAACGGTAAACAATCATTCTGCTATGATTATTTATCCTCTATGTCTGTGTTAGATGAACCTCACTTCCTTCTCGCGATAAGTTTTACAATACACTAAAAGACGAAGAGTTATCAGAAAAAGATTATAAACAAGCCTTAGAAATTTTTGATTTGGCTAAATGTCGCAACATAGGGGAGTATCTGCTCCTCTACCTCAAAGTGGACACAGGTTTGCTAGCTGATGTGTTCACAGTCTGGCGAGATACCATGCTTGCTCTCTTCAAATTAGACATTTCCCACTACATTTCTTTACCCTCATTTGCTTGGGATGCATTCTTGCTTAAATCGAAAGTTGAACTTGATGTTGTGTCTGACCCATTGTTATATGATTTACTTCGTCGGAATCTCCGAGGTGGGTTCACCAGTGTGATGAGACAGTACACGAATGTGAACCAGCATACAGGATTAGATCTAGGGGAAGATAGTAGTTACATCATTTACCTCGATTTTAACAGTCTTTACGGGGCGTGTATGACTGAACTGCTCCCTCGTGGTGGGATTCGGAAACTGACACACAATGAGCGTGACGTGCTGCTAGAGCAAGGCTTGGAGAATATCCCATGTGACGGGGCCAAGGGATATTGGGTGTTGTGTGATACACTGCAGGTCCGACCGGAGGTCGCTAGGTATACAGATGAACTACCCCTTGTTCTTTCACATACTTGCATTACTGAGGATCACATTTCACCATACAGTAAGAATATTCTTACAGAAGAAAGTCGCGGTCTGCCTAAAAACAACACTAAATTAATTGCTTCGCACCTTCCTCAGAAAGATTACCTGGTTAATTTGGACTTGTTACAGTTACTCATGCGAATTGGATTAGAAGTAGCTAAAGTTCACGACATCTACGAATTCGAGCAGGAGAGCTACCTTAAAGACTTCATTGAAACCAATGTTCGTGAACGTGCCTGTACCAAATGCGCGATAAAAGGGAGTTGACCCTGAGCAGCCGTGGAGTGCGGACGTGTCCCTCCGTGACTGCTGGGGTTGTTAGCTGTTTGGTCGCCAGGTGGCGGGGCGTCGCTGCCCCCCCCCCAGTGTTGTTGCCTGGCTGGCTGAGTGCTGACGTGGCGGTACTGAGTTACGATGAGGGTCCCCCTTCACCAGTACTGCGGGCTCAGTCTGTGGGCCTGGAATTTTCAAGCCGGGCAGGATACCCAGAGATTGCACGGGTGTGTGAGCAGCTGCAGGTCCCTGTGGTGGATATTTACGGTGTCGAGCTGGTGACGGCCCGTCGAGTGATCCTCAAATTCACTGAGGAACTGGCGTATCGCGAATTTCTCCGTCGATACGAGGGGCGGACACTGCCTCTACAGGATGGTGCAGGCACTGTGTCCATATCTGATCGTAGTGGTGCCCTCACCTACGTCAGCGTCCATGGGGCTCCGTTGGAGTTTCCGGAGGGTCTGCTCGGCGGTACTTCAGCCGTTTTGGCGCCGTCGTTAGTGTGAGGGTGAATGTGGTATCTTCGAGCCCACTTAAGGGTGTCCGGACGAACATTCGTACCCTGGGCATGAGGCTACGGGAGGATATTCCGTCCTCTGTGCGGCTGATGGGGTACACAGTTCGTGTGTTTTACGCCCGCCAGCCTCGGACGTGTTATCGTTGTGGCCTGTTGGGCCATCAGGCTGCTGACTGTTCTGCGCCGGCCGCTGCACCCGTGAACCTCTTCAGTGAGGAGGATTTTCCACCGCTTCCTGTGGAGGAGGGTTCTGTGGATATGGACGACTCTCCGGCCGCGGATGTGCCCCCTGTGTTGCCTGATGCGCCCCCTGTGGTGGTGGCTTCTCCTCCGGAGGTTGTGTCATCGCCTGGTGATCGTCTGCTCCAGCTAGTATCACTGGGGTTCTTCAGCCTACCTTCTGCTCGCACCCCCGTCTTCCTCTGCTGCATCTGACCCTGTCCCTGCACCCTCACCGTCTGTTCCGGCTCTGCTGGGTGATGGGGTGGATCCGGCGCTTCCTCCTGTGTCTGGCCTGGTGCCCCATGTGGTTGGGGATGCTGCAGTACTGCGGCGTGCGTCGGTTCGCACGGCTTGTGGTGCGCGTGTGTCTGAGTCGGCCTCCGGGTCTGATGATCTGCGGCCCGAGCCTAAGCGTTCCCGGCGTTCGTCGCCTGCATGGACAGACGTTGGCGATTTCGACGCTTGTGAGTCTGCCGGCGACGGAGGGGTGGCTACGGTTGCGTTGCGTACTACGGTGACGGCGGAGGTGCATTTGCCAGAGGATGCCTGTGCCGGTATTTCGGCCTCCACTTCCGATCTCGTGTCTGCGGTTCCTGCTTCGGGTGCATCGCCTGCCTCGGATGGCTCCGGTTCTTCGTGGGGGGTGGTGCCCCCTGCTGAGGTCCGT
This sequence comes from Procambarus virginalis, assembly GCA_020271785.1. Classification (NCBI taxonomy): domain Eukaryota; kingdom Metazoa; phylum Arthropoda; class Malacostraca; order Decapoda; family Cambaridae; genus Procambarus; species Procambarus virginalis. The sequence goes on from WNGS01158274.1 coordinate 40,410, forward strand.
GGTGAGCGGGGTGGCCTGGTGATGCTGTTGAAAAAGACTGCTCGCTCTGGAGATTCTGTGACCCCTGCCTCGGTCCCCGTTTCATCGACTGCGGTTTCGACGCCTCTTCCATCTACGACCATCTCTTCAGTGTCTCCTGCGGTCTCGGTGGAGGTATTGCCTTCTCGTCGCTTGTCCCCTGATCCTGTGCTTCCGGCGACGCGGCCGTCTCGGCAGCCCTCGTACGCTTCGTCGGTGTCGTCTGCTACATCAGAGGGCGTGGCTTGCGCTCCCCAGCCTCGTTATGCGACTTGTGCCTTTGAACTTCGGGACTGGCCGTTTCCGCCTGATCTGGAGATTCCAGAGTTTATGCCGGCCCGCGGGGCTGGGGGGTCGTCCCCCCACCGACAGGGAGTATTTGATTTGGGAGGCCTATAAGGAAAAGTATCCTTGGGCGTCGTTCCCTGATAAGTATCTTCTGTCGAGGAGATAATTTTGCATAACCAATGATTCCTTTTTGTATTGTGGGTGTTCCATTAGTGTGCATGGTGTGTGTGGTGTGGGTCGGGTGTGTGAGTGGTGGGGCGGGTTGTTTGTTCCCGGTCCCTGCGTGCTCCGGTTTGTGGTTGGGGGTTTATTTGTGTGAGGTGTGTGAATGTGTCGGTTCCTGTGGTCCGGGGTTTGGTTGGTGTGTGGTGTCTGATTGTGGATGGCATGTTCTTTCTTATGTTATGTGGATTCTTGGTTTTATGATGTTGTTTGTGCGCTTGTTTGTGTAGTGCTGAGTGCCCTTCAGGCTGTTGGCGTGGTCTGGGTATGCTTTTGTCGTGGTTTACCAGTTTGTTGTATACTTGTATTCCTTTCTTATTATTATTGTTATTATTCTTATTATTATTGTTCTTTTTTCGTTTTATGTTGGTGCCTCTCCGTGTGTGTTTGCGTGTGCTGGTAGCCTTGTTCTGTTTATTTAATGTTTTGGAGTCATTTCTGTGTTGTATTCCGCTATGGTTGTCTTCATTGTTGTAATTTTGTTTGTATTTATTGTTGTACTTTGTTTTGTAATTGTTGTAATTTGTTGTAATTATTGTTATTTTGTGTTCGGCCCTTCCGGCCGGCGTTTTTGTGTTTATGTACATGTTTATGTCCTTTATGTTTTGCACGTTTTGTGCTTTATTGTTCTGTTTGTTGCATTTGTTTGTTTTTATTGTACTTATAAGCATGCTTGCATGTAAAAATATAAATAAAAAAAAAAAAAAAAAAAAATGCGCGATAAAAAAAAGGCTTTTAAACTCGTATCAAATCTATATATGGAAAGAGTCTCACAGATGTATCTAAATATGGGAACAAACACTATTTGGTCACAGATCGTAGACATTTCCCGAAACATGCTCGAAACCCTTTCTTCAAGCGGAGTCTTTTGTTAAGTAAAGATCGTGTGATATAGTACTATCAAGCAGAAGTCTCTCCTAGTCAACACACCTACATATCTGGGTTATCATATACTTCAAATTGCTAAGAGGCGTCTCTATGAGTTCTGGTATGATGTTGTCAAACCTGCGTACGGGGATAAAGCGAGTCTGTTATATACAGACAGACTCTTTCATCATTAAACTTGACTGTCAGGATGTGTTGAAGAGTTGAATAAGTCCTCTCTCTCTTCGACTGTATGGATTTTAGTAATTTTAATGACACACATCCATCCTACTCTAAAGCGCGAGAAGGTGAACTAGGATTGCTCAAGTCTGAAATAGGCTCTAAGATTATTAACCAGTTAATTGCTCTCAGACCTAAAACATATTCGTTCACCACACATGATGTGGAGACACACTTGTAAGTGTAAGGGCGTGCCATACCACCTACAAGAGAAACTCTCACACGACTCTTTTTCAGCACACTCTTGAAACAAATACTTCAATCAGGTTTGTGTCGAGATCTATACGTAACGTGCAAGGAAAGATTTGGTACATGTCGCAGTACCTGCAGAGGATTGTCAGCATTTGACGATAAACACTACATTTTAAGCCCCACACAGTCCCTAGCGTATGGTCATCCTGATATTCCCAATAACAATGATGATGATGAGATGGATGTAGAAGGGGGAGAGGAGGAGATGGAAGAAGTGTTTATGTAGGAGGAAGTAGAGCAACCACAGAGACTCTACCCAATATTCGGCCCTGGAGCAAACGCGATGGTTACAGCTCAGAAACTATTCAACCCTCGCTAGATTTTATGTTGCACAATGTTAGTTAGTATTAAGATAGATGCCCCATATGACTAGACCTATTTATTACTAAATGAATCGGATGTTAAATATTATTGTTTGTGAACTGTAAGGACTATGATTAGTTTAAAAATAGGATGGTTAATATTATTGTTTGTGAACCGTAAGAACTATGATACTTTTAAAAAAATGTTGCTGCTGTACATAAAAATATGTAAAAATAAACACCTGTAAATGACTATGTTTTGTGAAATACTACCTTATTTCCTTAGTTTTTAGCAGTCTTAACGAAGCATTAATCATGGACAGTTCCTATGATATAATCCACGAGGAACATCTAGATATTTTCCGAGAACCATCTCGTGCTATTATTGCTGGTTATTCAAACAGGGAAAATCCTACTTGTGCAGTAAACTCGTAAGGAAGTATCAGCACAAGTTCTCCTCAATAATTATATGTGGAGGAGGTTACTCTGAATTACGGTCAGATCACAAAATTAAAAGGAAATTGATCGAGCATTCAACTATTATTGATCCTGTGGAAGAGCAAGTGGATAATGACTCGCATATCGTAGTAATCTATGATGACCTTTTTACAGTCTGCGAATTCAAAAATTGTATCAGACATGTTTACTAGGGGTCGACATTTCATGGTTTTCCGTCATATTGATTACTCAAATATATTTTTTCCTGGTAAATATTCGAGGATATTAGTTTAAATGCTTCTCATTTCATAATGGTTAAATCAAGAGACCTGTTCTCAAATTGAACTCTCAGACGACAAATATTTGGGAAACAGGATTCAAAGAAATTTGTAGAGAGTTATATAAGAAAGTTATTAGCCAACCTACGGCTATTTGCTAGTAGATCTGGGTTCGAACACTCCCTCTACTATAACGTTACGTGGTAATATTGTTCGTGAACCGCCCTATGAGATAGTTTACCAATGGTGAGCAAAGAGAAAGATGTACTGGAACGAGTATATAATGACCCTCATCCAGCGGTGGGTTTGGCGGGGTACAGAGGTTGTATAAGGCTGCCAAATTAATTAACTCTAGTATAAACTCTAGCCGATGTAAAGGACTATCTGAAAAGCTCTGACTCCTATACGTTGCATTATTTACAACCCCATAAATTCCCTCGGCGTCGGGTGGTTAAGCCCTAAACCACGACTATTTCAAGCTATAGACTTGGCCGAGATGAGTTTATGGACAAACATAATGACGGAGTGAAATATTTTACTCGTATGCGGAGATATTTTCTCCAGGGTACGCTCAAGTAGTACCCTTACGCGCCAAGACAGGAAAAGTACCAGTAAAGCTCTGGCTTAATTTTAGATTCGCCTCATTCTCAGGAGTGCGCAATATTAATTCTGATCGAGGTGGCGAATTTTATAACGCCACTATGAAAAGAATGCTGGCAGCAAAGAAAGTACAGTTATATAGTGTATTTTCTCAGGAGACTAAAGCTTCATCG
>WNGS01158277.1:0-13050 GCA_020271785.1 Procambarus virginalis
GATCTCCACCAACCTCCTCAGCTTTCTTGGGGAGCTTTCTGGCTGCTGGGAGCCTGTAGGTCGCGTCATGAGACCTTGTTAGAATGTGAGGGTGAATGGTTAATTGCTATAAGTGCGTAACTCGCCATATTGATCAGGATAAGGACCCGAAGCTTCTCTCTCTCTCTCTCTTCTCTCTCTCCTCTCTCTTTCTCTCTATCTCTCTCTTTCATCTCTCTCTCTCTCTCTCTCTCTCTCGATCTCTCTCTCTCTTTCCTAGAAACTTCTTAACCCAGCTGTCAGAGAACCCACAAGGATGAGAGGAAATGACGAACCGCGAGACTCGACCTGGTCTTCCCCCTGAACACTCTGACATAAGAGAAATCGGTTTGAGGCCCCAGTAGGGATGAGCGCCACAGTGTATTGGAGTTTGAGTACCTGATTGAAGAAGGGTTATTGAACTCGAGGAGAGATACTGAAACCAAAAGGTTAGCATACCGAAAAGGAAACTATGAGGAGATAGAAAATTCCTAACAGACATAGCATGGGAAACAGAGCTCAGGGAAAAAGACGGCCAAGATATGATGGACTACATCACGCAAAAGTGCAAGGAAGCAGCAACAAGTTTGTCCCAGCCCAAAAGGAAACAGTGAAATGAAATGAGAAACCCATGGTTTTAATCATAGATGTAGGCTAGCTAAGCAACCAAGTAAAAGGACATGGAGAAACTATCGGAATAACAGGACACTGAGAGCAGAGAAAGATACCAGAATGCCAGGAATGAATATGTCAGGATGAGAAGAGAGGCGGAAAGACAATACGAAAACGACATCGCAAGCAATGCAAAGACTCAGCCTAAATTGCTGCATAGCCCACATCAGGAAAAAACAACAGTAAAGGAACAGTTTATGAAATTAAGGATAGGGGCAGAAGGATTCACTACAAACGACAAGGAAGTGTGTGAGGACCTGAATAAGAAATTCCAAGAGTCTTCACCCTAGAACTAGGAGAAATCCCAGAGTTAAGATAGGGGATAGCTAGCCAGGAATCACTGGAAGAGTTTGAGATTACAGCGGGGAAGTAAGAAAGGTGTTTACTAGAGTTGGATGTGACAAAGGCTATAGGCCCCGATGGAATCTCTCCTTGGATACTTAAGGAAGGAGCAGAAGAACTGTGCCTACCACTCTCCATAGTGTATAACAAATCTCTGGCAACAGGGGAACTGCCAGAAATTTGGAAAGCAGCTAATGTAGTCCCGATATACAGAAAGGGATAGACAGGAGGCCACTGAATTACAGGCCAGTGTCCCTAACCTGCATACCATGCCAGCTGATGGAGAAGATTGTGCGAAGAAAGCTAGTGGAGCACCTGGCGCGAAAGAACTTTGTAACACAGCACCAACATGGATTCAGGATGGCAGGTCCTGCCTCACAGGGTTACTTGAATTCTACGACCAGGCAACAAAATAAGGCAAGAAAGAGAAGGGTGGGCAGACTGCATATTTTTGGATTGTCAGAAAGCCTTTGATACAGTGCCACACAAGAGGCTAGTGAAAAAGCTCGAGATGCAGGCTGGAGTGAAAGGGAGGTACTCCGTTGATACAGGAGTACCTAAGCAACAGGAGACAAGAGTCTGTGAGGGTGAGGTCTCAGATTGGCGAGACGTTACAAGTGGAGTCCCGCAGGGGTCAGTCCCTTGGACCTATACTGTTTCTGATATAGTAAATGATCTCCCAGAGGTATAGAATCGTTTCTCTCAATGTTTGCCGATGATGCAAAATTATGAGGAGGATTGAACTGAGGACGATAGTATGAGGCTACAAGACGACCTAGACAGACTGAGTGAATGGTCCAACAATGGCTGTTGAAGTTCAACCCGAGTAAAATGCAAAGTAATGAAACTAGGCAGTGGAAACAGGAGGCCAGACACAGGATACAGAATAGTAGATGAAGTACTTAATGAAACGGACAGAGAGAAAGTCTAGGAGTTGATATCACACCAAACCTGTCTCCTGAAGCCCACATAAAAAGATAACATCTGCGGCTATGCGAGGCTGGCTAACATCAGAACAGCGTTCAGGAACCTGTGTAAGGAATCATTCAGAATCTTGTACACCACATATGTAAGACCAATCCTGGAGTATGCAGCCCCAGCATGAGCCCGTACCTTTGTCAAGCACAGACGAAGCTGGAAAAAGTCCAAAGGTATGCCACTAGACTAGTTCCCAGAACTAAGAGGCATGATTACGAGGAAAGGCTGCGGGAATGCACCTTACGACACTGGAAGACAGAAGAGTAAGGGGAGATATGATCACAACCTACAAATCCTCAGAGGAATCGACCGGTAGACAAGGACAAACTATTCACACTGGGGGACGCGAACAAGGGACACAGGTGGAAACTGAGTACCCCATGAGCCACAGAGACGTTAGAAGGAACTTTTTCAGTGTCAAGTAGTTAACGGATGGAATGCTTTAGGCAGTGATGTGGTGGAGGCTGACTCCATACACAGTTTCAAGGGTAGATATGATAGAGCCAGTAGGCTCGGGAATCTGTACACCGGTTGATTGACAGTTGAGAGGCGGGACCAAAGAGCCAAAGCTCAACCCCCGCAAGCACAAATAGGTGAGTACAAATAGGTGAGTACACACACACACACACACCACACACACACACCACACCCACACACACACACACACCACACCACACCACCCACACCACACCACACCACCACACCACACACACCCCCCACCACACCACACACCCCCCCCACCAGGAGTCCACACCCTCAAAGAGTCAGCGGCCGCAATAAACCTCACTCTATACATTATATATTGCTCTATTTATCATCTTTTTTTACCTTAACCGACTTGATAATGGTCCAGGACGAGTCGAACTTGGAGTGGATATAATTCCAACACTACCCCCTATAGGCAGTTACATCCCCGTTCCTGTGCAAGGTAAGTCCACTACGGGCTCACCATAGCCCGTGCTACTTGGAACATTTAGTTCCCAGTAGCTGAATCTTAAATAACACAACCCCCATGGCAGGGAGACAACGCCAGCATATAGGACGATGGAAGGAGGGGGGGGGGTAGAGATAGCCTAAGCTACTCTATCCCTTTGAGATGTATTTTATTGTCTCAATAAACGTACTTGAACGCTGGAGAACATTAGAACGTCATTTTTCAACCTAAACCAGGGCTCTTTCAGGCAATCTGACGCGGCTTTTGTTAACTAATACTGGAATATGCAGCACCGGCCTGGAACCCACACCCTGTGAAGCATAACATTAAATTTGAAAAAGTGCAGAGGTTTGGAAGTAGATTAGTGTCAGAGCTATGAAGGTTAAGCTATGAGGATAGCTTAAAGGAATTGGACATCACAATCTTTGAGGACAGACAAAACAGAGATTTGATCACATATACAAGATACAGAGAGGAATAGATAAGGGGCGCAGCCAGAGATTTATACAATTGAATCACTACCTTCTTTTACTTGAATTGAAAGGTACACTTGAGTATTCCAAGTGTTTGGTTTAGCTTTTTGACTGCTACAAAAAAGATGACCTGTTGTGCAACTTTCATTGAGTGATGGATTTTTTTTATCCAAGGTTCTTTTCTTCATCAATCTACTGTAATGTAATGTTATTAATTTGGTAGTTGTTATGCCGTTCATGCAGGGTCTTGCAGTTGTCAATTTTGAAGAGCATTTGCCAGCCAACTGACCATTTGAGAATGTCCTGCAGATCTCTTTGAAAGGTTTCAACATCATTATCTTTTCACACTTTGGCATAAATCTTTGTCATCTGCAAATTTGATGGTGTGGTTTGTACTATTCTCATCTATGTCATTGATGTATATGACAAAAGAGGTTGGCCCAAAAATGGATTCCTGTGGTACTCCACTTACCACATTTCTCCAAATAGATTAATTCCTATTTAACTTCAAACTTTGTTTTCTTTTTTTTTTTTTACCATTGTTTTATCCATTCTAGAATTCATCCAATTATTCCAAGTACCTGAAATTTCTTTGCCAGCATTTCAAGTGGTACCTAATCAAAGGCTTTAGCAAAGTCCATGTACATATGGTACGAACAAATCCATGTTCATACCATACATCCTCCGAAAGTCCTTTGACTGAGTAGTTTGTTACCATTTCCAAAAATGTGAGCAGGATTTTAAGAAAGGATCTAATTTTAACAAATAATGTCGTGTCGATTTCTCAAGATTGTTCACTGATTAGTGAATGATTCCCTCCCTTAGGATTCTCTCGATGAACTTGCAGATGTGTGATGTCAAGCTGATTGGACGGTAGTTCTACACATAGCTCTTTCTGCTTTTCTTTTTAAATAGGGTGACATTTGTATATTTCCAATCTAGGGGAACTATCCCTTGGTCCAGAGATTTTGTGAAAAGTAATTTCAGTGGCTGGCACAGTTCTTCTGACAGTTCATTTATATATTGACAAGTCATGTGGGAATAATAGGAAATTACATTACAGATGAACCTGCTAAACTTGCAACTAAGAGAAGAAATGTAAGCATTTACATACCACAGAGTCTATCACAGATTAAGAAAGTAATTAGAGACAGAGCAATGCAAAAGATGTACAGTGACCACAACACAACAGTTGCAACATCAGGATCTGCGAGTTAGTACAAGAATTCAACCAACTACAAACCACTTATGTTGATGAAAGGGAGCAGTAGAACAGCGGAAGTACACTTACATCGCATCAGGCTTGAATACCCATGTGCATGGGAAATAGGCTTACAGGTTCTGGAAAATGAGATGAAATGTCAACACTGTGGAGAAATGCCCGACAGACCACTGGAACATTATCTAACACAGTGCACAGTTACAAACCCATTAAGATTTCAATTTAGATTCAACAGAGCAGAAGTTGCTAAACACATGGGGCAAAATCTTACTGAAGCGACCATACGAGTAATAAATACTCATACTCCGCCCAAGTACAACAGAAACAAGCAACACTTAGTGGGCCAACCAGAGGCTTAGGGCCCGCGCAGGAATATCCCTGCAAAAAAAAAAATCCTCTATGACGTTGGATTGAGTTCCATCCACACCTGAGGCATTTGAGTCTTTCAGTTTGTCAATGTTTTTCCTGATTATATCGCATGTTATGGTATATTCCTAAATTCATTCTCTTCACTGCCTTGAAATATTTGCATGGGTGATAGGATGTCATCTAACATTTGATATAAAATATTAATTTAGAGTGTTTGCTGCCCTTTTGTCGTCCATTATAGTTTGGTTAGTCTCATCTTTTAAACGTCCTACCGGGTCATTTGTTTTGGTTTTACTTCTTATATATATAGGCATAGAACGACTTTGGATCTTTCTTAATATTTTGGGCAAGTTTTCTTATGTAGTTCTTTTTGACTGATCTGATTTTCTGGGTGGTTGTGTTTAGTGCTCTTTTATATATCTCATAATCAATCATATCCATCGTGGATTTATACGTTCTTCAGAGGTTCCACTTAGTTATCAATGATTGTTTTACTGTCTGAATAATCCACCTAGTTCCGTTTCGTTTCTTCTTCCTTTTTGGCACATATTTTTTAACGATTTCCGTGATGACCTTCTTAAAGATTTACCAAGATGCTTCCATGCCATGTTCACCTGTTAGCTCCCTCCAGGAGATGTTTTGCAGTTCCTCTCTCATTCCTTGATATTCAACTTCATGGTAATCTAGAAATTCTTCATCATGAACCCTTGATTTGGGTTTCGGTATTTACATTCCATCTCATAATATTGTAATCACTTGATTACAGCTTGTTCCCTTCCTGAATTTGATTAATCATACTCTGTTCTGATGTTAGCACAAGATCTAGTATGCTGTTATCCTGTGTGGGCTCTACCACATGCTGTTTGAGAAAGGAGTCCTGAACCAGATCAGGAAATTGTTCTTCCTCTGCTTGTGATGTTAGATTAACCCAATCTATTGTGTCATGGTTAAAATCCACCATTATCAGAGTTTTGGTTTCTGATACCGCTTTGATAACATTATGCAGATAAGCAACATCTGCTGCTACTGTGACAGCCCTTTAGCAAACTCCTACAGTCATTTTGCTACCATATTGAGTTAGTGTGTTGCCCTATACCGACTCTGAGGATCCCATGTGTTTAATTCATCATTATTGGTTGCATCTAGGTCCTCTTACACGTATAACATTACCCCGCCTGCTCTTATTGTTCTGTTCTTTCTGAAAGGTGGGTGGTATTCCTTGTGATGGAATTCACATTCTATTATGTCCTCTCGTCCCCATGTTTTACTGATGCCAATAATGTTTTGATTTTCAGCCTCAGCATACGGACATAACGAGTTAAAAAAAATTGTACTAGGCTTCTGGCATTTGTGTAGAAACAATTGTGTTGATACCCTTTTTGGGGAAAGTGATTGCCCTTGAGTTCAATCCGATAGGTTTCAGCGAAATGTCCCCTGCATTTAAAGCAGGGCCTTACCAGTAGTACAATCAGCACGGATCTCAACTCTTGAATCGGCGGCTTAGCTCTTGTAGTCAAACTCCCAGCCTAATGGTAAGGCCCTGCTTTAAATGCAGGGGACATTTCGCTGAAACCTATCGGATTGAACTCAAGGGCAATCACTTTCCCCAAAAAGGGTATCAACACAATTGTTTCTACACAAATGCCAGAAGCCTAGTACAATTTTTTTTAACTCGTTATGTCCGTATGCTGAGGCTGAAAATCAAAACATTATTGGCATCAGTAAAACATGGGGACGAGAGGACATAATAGAATGTGAATTCCATCACAAGGAATACCACCCACCTTTCAGAAAGAACAGAACAATAAGAGCAGGCGGGGTAATGTTATACGTGTAAGAGGACCTAGATGCAACCAATAATGATGAATTAAACACATGGGATCCTCAGAGTCGGTATAGGGCAACACACTAACTCAATATGGTAGCAAAATGACTGTAGGAGTTTGCTAAAGGGCTGTCACAGTAGCAGCAGATGTTGCTTATCTGCATAATGTTATCAAAGCGGTATCAGAAACCAAAACTCTGATAATGGTGGATTTTAACCATGACACAATAGATTGGGTTAATCTAACATCACAAGCAGAGGAAGAACAATTTCCTGATCTGGTTCAGGACTCCTTTCTCAAACAGCATGTGGTAGAGCCCACACAGGATAACAGCATACTAGATCTTGTGCTAACATCAGAACAGAGTATGATTAATCAAATTCAGGAAGGGAACAAGCTGTAATCAAGTGATTACAATATTATGAGATGGAATGTAAATACCGAAACCCAAATCAAGGGTTCATGATGAAGAATTTCTAGATTACCATGAAGTTGAATATCAAGGAATGAGAGAGGAACTGCAAAACATCTCCTGGAGGGAGCTAACAGGTGAACATGGCATGGAAGCATCTTGGTAAATCTTTAAGAAGGTCATCACGGAAATCGTTAAAAAATATGTGCCAAAAAGGAAGAAGAAACGAAACGGAACTAGGTGGATTATTCAGACAGTAAAACAATCATTGATAACTAAGTGGAACCTCTGAAGAACGTATAAATCCACGATGGATATGATTGATTATGAGATATATAAAAGAGCACTAAACACAACCACCCAGAAAATCAGATCAGTCAAAAGAACTACATAAGAAAACTTGCCCAAAATATTAAGAAAGATCCAAAGTCGTTCTATGCCTATATATATAAGAAGTAAAACCAAAACAAATGACCCGGTAGGACGTTTAAAAGATGAGACTAACCAAACTATAATGGACGACAAAAGGGCAGCAAACACTCTAAATTAATATTTTATATCAAATGTTAGATGACATCCTATCACCCATGCAAATATTTCAAGGCAGTGAAGAGAATGAATTTAGGAATATACCATAACATGCGATATAATCAGGAAAACATTGACAAACTGAAAGACTCAAATGCCTCAGGTGTGGATGGAACTCAATCCAACGTCATAGAGGATTTTTTTTTTTTGCAGGGATATTCCTGCGCGGGCCCTAAGCCTCTGGTTGGCCCACTAAGTGTTGCTTGTTTCTGTTGTACTTGGGCGGAGTATGAGTATTTATTACTCGTATGGTCGCTTCAGTAAGATTTTGCCCCATGTGTTTAGCAACTTCTGCTCTGTTGAATCTAAATTGAAATCTTAATGGGTTTGTAACTGTGCACTGTGTTAGATAATGTTCCAGTGGTCTGTCGGGCATTTCTCCACAGTGTTGACATTTCATCTCATTTTCCAGAACCTGTAAGCCTATTTCCCATGCACATGGGTATTCAAGCCTGATGCGATGTAAGTGTACTTCCGCTGTTCTACTGCTCCCTTTCATCAACATAAGTGGTTTGTAGTTGGTTGAATTCTTGTACTAACTCGCAGATCCTGATGTTGCAACTGTTGTGTTGTGGTCACTGTACATCTTTTGCATTGCTCTGTCTCTAATTACTTTCTTAATCTGTGATAGACTCTGTGGTATGTAAATGCTTACATTTCTTCTCTTAGTTGCAAGTTTAGCAGGTTCATCTGTAATGTAATTTCCTATTATTCCCACATGACTTGTCAATATATAATGAACTGTCAGAAGAACTGTGCCAGCCACTGAAATTACTTTTCACAAAATCTCTGGACCAAGGGATAGTTCCCCTAGATTGGAAATATACAAATGTCACCCCTATTTAAAAAGAAAAGCAGAAAGAGCTATGTGTAGAACTACCGTCCAATCAGCTTGACATCACACATCTGCAAGTTCATCGAGAGAATCCTAAGGGAGGGAATCATTCACTAATCAGTGAACAATCTTGAGAAATCGACACGACATTTATTTGTTAAAATTAGATCCTTTCTTAAAATCCTGCTCACATTTTTGGAAATGGTAACAAACTACTCAGTCAAAGGACTTTCGGAGGATGTATGGTATGAACATGGATTTGTTCGTACCATATGTACATGGACTTTGCTAAAGCCTTTGATTAGGTACCACTTGAAATGCTGGCAAAGAAATTTCAGGTACTTGGAATAATTGGATGAATTCTAGAATGGATAAAACAATGGTAAAAAAAAAAAAGAAAACAAAGTTTGAAGTTAAATAGGAATTAATCTATTTGGAGAAATGTGGTAAGTGGAGTACCACAGGAATCCATTTTTGGGCCAACCTCTTTTGTCATATACATCAATGACATAGATGAGAATAGTACAAACCACACCATCAAATTTGCAGATGACAAAGATTTATGCCAAAGTGTGAAAAGATAATGATGTTGAAACCTTTCAAAGAGATCTGCAGGACATTCTCAAATGGTCAGTTGGCTGGCAAATGCTCTTCAAAATTGACAACTGCAAGACCCTGCATGAACGGCATAACAACTACCAAATTAATAACATTACATTACAGTAGATGATGAAGAAACACACACACACACACACACACACACACACACACACACACCACACACACACACACCCACACACACACACACACACACACACACACACACACACACACACACACACACACACACACACACACACACACACACACACACCACACACACACACACACACACACACACACACACACACACACACACACACACACACACACACACACACACACACACTCACTCACTCACTCACTCACTCACCTCACTCTAGAAACTTCTTAACCCAGCATGTCAGAGAACCCACGAGGGTGAGAGGAAATGACGAACCAGCGAGACTCGACCTGGTCTTCACCCTGAACGACTCTGACATAAGAGAAATCGGTTTGAGGCCCCAGTAGGGATGAGCGACCACTGTGTATTGGAGTTTGAGTACCTGATTGAAGAAGGGTTATTGAATTCGAGGAGAGATACTGAAACCAAAAGGTTAGCATACCGAAAAGGAAACTATGAGGAGATAAGAAAATTCCTAACAGACATAGCATGGGAAACAGAGCTCAGGGAAAAAGACGGCCAAGATATGATGGACTACATCACGCAAAAGTGCAAGGAAGCAGCAAACAAGTTTGTCCCAGCCCAAAAGGAAAAACAGTGAAATGAAGATGAGAAACCCATGGTTTTAATCAGAGATGTAGGCTAGCTAAGCAACAAAGTAAAAGGACATGGAGAAACTATAGGAATAACAGGACACTGGAGAGCAGAGAAAGATACCAGAATGCCAGGAATGAATATGTCAGGATGAGAAGAGAGGCGGAAAGACAATACGAAAACGACATCGCAAGCAGGCAAAGACTCAGCCTAAATTGCTGCATAGCCACATCAGGAGAAAAACAACAGTAAAGGAACAGGTTATGAAATTAAGGATAGGGGCAGAAGGAAGCACTACAAACGACAAGGAAGTGTGTGAGGAACTGAATAAGAAATTCCAAGAGGTCTTCACCCTAGAACTAGGAGAAATCCCAGAGTTAAGAGAGGGGATAGCTAGCCAGGAATCACTGGAAGAGTTTGAGATTACAAGCGGGGAAGTAAGAAAGTGTTTACTAGAGTTGGATGTGACAAAGGCTATAGGCCCAGATGGAATTCCCCTTGGATACTAAAGGACGGAGCAGAAGAACTGTGCCTACCACTCTCCATAGTATATAACAAATCTCGGGCAACAGGGGAACTGCCAGAAATTTGGAAAGCAGCTAATGTAGTGCTGATATACAAGAAAGGGGATAGACAGGAGGCACTGAATTACAGGCCAGTGTCCCTAACCTGCATACCATGCAAGCTGATGGAGAAGATTGTGCGAAGAAAGCTAGTGGAGCACCTGAGCGAAAGAACTTTGTAACACAGCACCAACATGGATTCAGGGATGGCAGGTCCTGCCTCACAGGGTTACTTGAATTCTACGACCAGGCAACAAAAATAAGGCAAGAAAGAGAAGGGTGGGCAGACCGCATATTTTTGGATTGTCAGAAAGGGAAAGCCTTTGATACAGTGCCACACAAGAGGCTAGTGAAAAAGCTCGAGATGCAGGCTGGAGTGAAAGGGAAGGTACTCCGTTGGATACAGGAGTACCTAAGCAACAGGAGACAAAGAGTCCGTGTGAGGGGTGAGGTCTCAGATTGGCGAGACGTTACAAGTGGAGTCCCGCAGGGGTCAGTCCTTGGACCTATACTGTTTCTGATATATGTAAATGATCTCCCAGAGGGTATAGAATCGTTTCTCTCAATGATTGCCGATGATGCAAAAATTATGAGGAGGATTGAAACTGAGGACGATAGTAGGAGGCTACAAGACGACCTAGACAGACTGACTGAGTGAATGGTCCAACAAATGGCTGTTGAAGTTCAACCCGAGTAAATGCAAAAGTAAAAGTAATGAAACTAGGCAGTGGAAACAGGAGGCCAGACACAGGATACAGAATTAGGAGATGAAGTACTTAATGAAACGGACAGAGAGAAAGATCTAGGAGTTGATATCACACCAAACCTGTCTCCTGAAGCCCACATAAAAAGATAACATCTGCGGCATATGCGAGGCTGGCTAACATCAGAACAGCGTTCAGGAACCTGTGTGTAAGGAATCATTCAGAATCTTGTACACCACATATGTAAGACCAATCCTGGAGTATGCAGCCCCAGCATGGAGCCCGTACCTTGTCAAGCACAAGACGAAGCTGGAAAAAGTCCAAAGGTATGCCACTAGACTAGTCCCAGAACTAAGAGGCATGAGTTACGAGGAAAGGCTGCGGGAAATGCACCTTACGACACTGGAAGACAGAAGAGTAAGGGGAGATATGATCACAACCTACAAAATCCTCAGAGGAATCGACCGGGTAGACAAGGACAAACTATTCAACACTGAGGGGGACGCGAACAAGGGGACACAGGTGGAAACTGAGTACCCACATGAGCCACAGAGACGTTAGAAGGAACTTTTTCAGTGTCAGAGTAGTTAACGGATGGAATGCTTTAGGCAGTGATGTGGTGGAGGCTGACTCCATACACAGTTTCAAGGGTAGATATGATAGAGCCAAGTTGGCTCGGGAATCTGTACACCGGTTGATTGACAGTTGAGAGGCGGGACCAAAGAGCCAAAGCTCAACCCCCGCAAGCACAAATAGGTGAGTACAAATAGGTGAGTACACACACACACACACACACACACACACACACACACACACACACACACACACACCACACCACACCACACCACACCACACCACACCACACCACACCACACCCCACACCACACCACACCCACCCACCAAGGAGTCCAACACCTCAAAGAGTCAGCGGCCGCAATAAACCTCACTCTATTACATTATATATTGCTCTATTTATCAGTCTTTTTTACCTTAACCGACTTGATAATGGTCCAGGACGAGTCGAAACTTGGGAGTGGATATAATTCCAACACTACCCCCTATAGGCAGTTACATCCCCGTTCCTGTGCAAGGTAAGTCCACTACGGGCTCACCATAGCCCGTGCCCGTGCTACTTGGAACATATAGTTCCCAGTAGCTGAATCTTAAATAACAACAACCCCCATAGGCAGGGAGACAACGCCAGCATATAGGACGATGGAAGGAGGGGGGGGGGTAGAGATAGCCTAAGCTACTCTATCCCTTTGAGATGTATTTATTGTCTCAATAAACGTACTTGAACGCTGGAGAACATTAGAACGTCATTTTTCAACCTAAACCAGGGCTCTTTCAAGGCAATCTGACGCGGCTTTTGTTAAACTAATACTGGAATATGCAGCACCGGCCTGGAACCCACACCCTGTGAAGCATAACATTAAATTTGAAAAAGTGCAGAGGTTTGGAAGTAGATTAGTGTCAGAGCTATGAAGGTTAAGCTATGAGGATAGCTTAAAGGAATTGGACATCACAATCTTTGAGGACAGACAAAACAGAGATATGATCACAATATACAAGATACAGAGAGGAATAGATAAGGGGCGCAACAGAGATTTATACAATTGAATCACTACCTTCTTTTACTTGAATTGAAAGGTACACTTGAGTATTCCAAGTGTTTGGTTAGCTTTTTGACTGCTACAAAAAAGATGACCTGTTGTGCAACTTTCATTGAGTGATGGATTTTTTTTATCCAAGGTTCT
>WNGS01158278.1:23881-45177 GCA_020271785.1 Procambarus virginalis
GAGCCCTGGCCAATGGCGCACCTGCCTCACGACGCTACCCCCCCGCTCACGAGGTGGACACGTGATAGGGGGGGGGGTCTACAGCCGTCCTCGACCAGGCCTCCCCATCCAGGAAGCAGCCTGTGACAGCTGACTAACACCCAGGTACTATTTTACTGCTAGGTAACAGGGGCATAGGGTGAAACTTTGCCCATTGTTTCTCGCCGGCGCCCGGGACCGAACCCGGGACCACAGGATCACAAGTCCAGCGTGCTGTCCGCTCGGTCGACCGGCTCCCATATCAGTGAATAAATGAATAAATGGATCCGGCTTGTACCCCTCTAGACATACCCGAGAGCATACTGAGGAAGTTATGCGAAGCTTGCGCTAAATAGGCACCCTTCTTGAGTCCCGATGGACACATGTACACTCCAAACCGGACCTGCGGTCCGAGTCGGGACCCCTCGTCCTGACTGGTTGGAGTGGAGACGGTTCAAGTAAAAAATGGGCACACATGAAATGATTTCGACGTTCAGTAAGCATTACCGAGTGGTTAACTGAAAAGCCGAGAGTCCAATACGGGTTGATGATAGTATTTATTTAAGATTGAGAAACTTAAAACTAAACTAAATGCCCACACATGTGACATTTCCACGTCAGTAAACACTCCCGAGTTGTAAACTGAAAGACTAAGCAGCCAATGTATGGTTGATGATGATAGTAATATTTTAAGATTGGGAAACTTTAAACTAAATGACTACATTGTAGCGATTTGCATTCAGTAAACACTTACTGAGTTGTAAACTGAATGTCGGAGCCAGCCAATACAAGGTAGTGACAGTATATATATATATGTGAGGTGATTAACTGCATACTGACAGGGGAACCACGAAGCTGTGATATTGAAAAGAAACTGAACTGAATTTGAAAGTTGATTAATATATGTAATGTGAAACAAATCTACTGGAAAAACAGTAAGCCAAGTTTATTTGAAAAGAATATGTGAAGGCTGAAAAGCATGGTGCAGGGAAATGGGTAAAAATAAGAAAATAAGAAGTAAAGATCTTCATAAACATAACATAAGTTATCCGTGACCGTAATTAATACAGTGTGTACTCTCTTAAAAAACTATGCTCGGCGTGAAATCTCGTCACTAAGCATAACTTGTCACTCTGCGAAACAAATTATTGACTAAGTGTGACAGTGTGAATAAAAATGGCCACTTATGTTTGGAGTGCTATTTTAGTCAAGAAATACTGTAAAGGATGATTATTGACTAAAGAGAATTTCGCGGACTGCTGATGTTTCATGTGTTGAACTGCTTAATGGAAGCATATTTGCTAGAAAAAATTCCTGTGAAATAATGCGTGTTATATGTTTTGACTAACTAGCTAATGGCGTATTGCCTTGGCTAATAATGAAATGAGCCATTTTGTCTGACTCACTTAGCACAAGTGAAGAGAAAACACTGAAAAACTTGCAAAAGGTTAAAACTCTGTGAAATCATATCTGATATGTTAAGTTATGACTAGCCGTCCACAAAGCCTTTCCTCTTATCTCAACCCTATTAGTTCATGCTCTCGTGTTTCACTTTTTGTTAAAACTAAATCTACACACGCGATATGAAATGTGAAAAAAAATCTTACATTATGCTATGTTATCAGTGCTTGAATAAAAATATTAAGAGTGCTAGGCTATTGTTGAGCGCAGTCATCTCGCTAAGGTGGGTTGGTGATGGAATTGTCAAAATGGTGTACCTTGCATACATCAGATCTCTGGTGGATTATGCTGCACCTCTGCTTGTTTTGATGACTGAAAGGACTTTGATGCTGATACGAACAGTAATTGGTGACATTGTGCATATTCTCAAAACATAGTTTCTGCAGACAAAAAAAAATAACAGTAAATTAGATGCGAGCCGTGATTTGAAAACTGAAGATTGGTGATGTGTGGGTTATTGTGTGGACTCGGGAGATATGATCATCACATATAAGTTTCACAAAGAAAAATGATAAGCTAGGAAAGGTTCGTATATTTAACACACAAGACATCCATGCAGTAGTGAGATTTTCTTTGATGGCTGTGCGCGTGACAATGAAAAAATAAAGTGTAAAGATGTTTCAGAGTGGTATTTTAGTCGAGAAATTATACAAAATTGTGTTTATTGTCTAGTGAGAGGCGGAACAAGAGACCAAGAGGTAAATGTCGTGATCACACAGTTAACAAAAAATATTAGAATTTGTAGGTATGTAGTGATCATGTCTCCCCAAACTCTTCTGTGCATATTTCACAAAGACATTCTTCCTGACTCACCACTCTTAGTTTGTGGGCTGGTGACACACCTTTGTTTAAAATTAAATCTACAAAGCTTCACATTTACAAAAATGTTATTTGGTCATCAGATAGAAAGATGATTTTCCACGTTGCGTTACGTAACGATATAATGTGTTATAAGAACTAAACAGGGCTGTGGTAATATTTTTTTACTTGTATTTGGATGTAAAGGCTAAACATGGTTTACATTTTCAATAATGCTAATTGGTTAACAGAAAAGATGATTTCACGTTACGTTACCATCCTCTGGTGAGCTAGATGCTATGTCTCACCAAACTGTAGCCGTGTATTTCACTAATGACTCAACTCGAGAGTGAAGCATTCTACCCCATAACATATTAGAGTCTTCAGTCCGCTTTGCTGTTTGACTTACTGAGTGATGGGTAGAAGCTAGGAGAAATGTAGAGAGAGACTACATGGTTAAGGAAATAATGTGTGTGATGGATGTGATAGCATGTGTCGTCGGATGTGAGTGTAGGTTAGCCGACATAAGAGCATGTGTGCGTCGGCCACAGCTGGGCAGACGTCTGTCACACTTCAAGAGGTGTACCGCTAGAATGCTCGTTTGCTCATTTACTCGAGGCACCTATTAAGATGTAAAATGTTTCCCTCATTCAGTAAAAACGCGATACGTAACGATATAATGTTATTTGGATTGCAGAAAGATTGTAATGATCTGGCGCGTAGATCATTGCTTCTTCCTTTCTTCTCCCTTCCTTTCTTCTCCCTTCT
Organism: Procambarus virginalis; assembly: GCA_020271785.1. Taxonomy (NCBI): domain Eukaryota; kingdom Metazoa; phylum Arthropoda; class Malacostraca; order Decapoda; family Cambaridae; genus Procambarus; species Procambarus virginalis. Next base: position 26,927 of record WNGS01158278.1, read on the forward strand.
CCCTGTTCTACTCTCTTTCTCCCCTTCCCCGTGGGCCAACCCTCTTTCGTCAAGGGTCATAAAGCTTCCTGCCTTTTGCTCCCCTTAGCCGTCTTTGGAAATTAGTCAGTGACAAACTTTTAGAACAATATTCCAGGGCCAATAAAACTTGGGTTCTCGGATGTCGGGCAGCCAGAGAGCGCCAGCCGTCTTGTGGGCGTTTCCTGTCGTACCGTGGGAACGGTGTGTGAGCCTACGGGAGGAAAAACAGAACGTTCAGAAACAAGGCCTATGCCCAGTCCTAGGAGGCGGGGCTAATCAAGAATTGTCTGGTCTGAGAGTGACACTCTGCGCTCATTGGTTGAGTAGGAAGTCAGTCTCAGGAGTGCCTGCCATGCCATTGGCCGGTCTCTAGTTCACCCAGTTATGTTTAAATCCATTGGCCTAGGCTGGGAGAGGCGGAGTTAAATTGGGCCTAGGAGTGTGGTAGCATTTTTTGTAAGAGAGAGAATTCAGTGTGTCTTGGGAGTTTTTCGGGACTGGAGGGCAAGCCAGCCCGCGTCCAAAGGGGCTGAGGGCCGCCATCAACATCTGGGCCACAGGGTGCGATTGAAGGTAGTGTGCTCCTACGTTTCTTGCATATTGGTGATTGCATTTCCATTGCCTCTTTTATTTTGGTAGATGTTATTAGAGTAGGCTATATGTCAATTGTGATTTAAATATACAGTTACAATAATAAAATAATTGTTAATTTCATCTTGGTGAGTTATCTGTCCCCTTGTGTTAATATATGTTATTCATGCGATTTTCATGTGCTGTGTTAGAACTTCCCTGTGTTTCTCCATTCTTGGAATAATAAAGTAAAGCGAAAGCCTCCCCCGTTCAGTTCAATAAGACTAAAGTAATCCATTCAATTTCAATCACTGGTCCGCTGAGTTCCCTGATTATCGAGTCCCTTCCTTCCTGGGGACCGATAATTATAGACACATTCATTCCTTTGGAAGGTGGTGGCAGTGAAAAAAGGGTAAGATTAATAATCCCTTTCCTTGTGATATTCCTCATTTTATATTCAGCTTATATTCGTGACAGTCCAGCGAGGGGTCATACTGGTCCGTTATTAGTGTTTGCTGGTTATTAAGTGTGGACAGAGATATTACAATAAATGATTTACTAATATTTCAATTAATGAGAGCAGTCATTACAATGGTAGAGCAGCCATTACCATTACTATGGTTTGGTAGACGTTACAATGGTAGCAGCGGTGTTTCAATAATTTCTTGACGATTATTGAAGCCTCACGCGTCTGTCCGTTCGGTTATGCTGTGTGGTGAGAGTGCAGCCGGGGCCCATGGGATAGAGTCGACGGTAATCCTATGTGGTGCGATTTGCATAGAGTAGGCGATTCTAGGGTCTTGAGAGGCTGGTAAGGTAGTTTACAGGCATTTAAGTGCGCTAGTAGGCAGTTAAGTGTGGAGGCCGCCTTGGGTAGTTGGACAGGGTACTTTTTCTCGACCTTCTGCAACTACGGACAAGGGTGTTGCATGGTGGTTTTGCAACAACAATTCTAGGTTTCGAATTGTCTGAGCGGGGAAGTATTAGGACGCTAATTATTTATCCCCGAGGGCGTGTTAGGCGACCCAATCGCTAGCTTTCTACGGTACAACCATGAAGGTGCCGAGAGTTACTGAGGGATGGCGTAGTAGATTGTCTAGCAACGGAATTACGGTGGTGTCGGACAGTTAGATCCGTCGGTTGTTCCGCTATCTAGTCTAACCGTTGACCGCAAAGGACAGGATTTATTTGGTACTGTCGGGATATTGGTGAATGTTGGTAAAAGCGACAGGGCGGGCCGGGACGGGACGGTTATAGGTTAAATCGAGATCTCCTTAAGTACTACATTAAGTTCCCTGTATATTAAGTTCCCTTTCAGGTTAAGCGTCCCTTCGTTAGTTAAGTATTCCCCCTTGTTAGGTAATTTTCGTATATAAGTGTTATTATTTTCTAAGTATTTGTTTTATATTTCTTTTATATCTGGAGTTGTGTGTACATGCATGCAGTATAAATTCTCTGGGAGAATTACCAAGGTGAGTGGTCCACTGTTTTCAAGTGAAGTGAAGTGCAGTGCATTAAAGTGGATTCGTGTATTCGTTCATTCAGTGAAAATCGTGAAAATTGTTGTGACGATATATTTCAAAGTCGCTTGGAAAATCTTAGTTTTGGGAATAAATTCTAATTTTGTGGCTAGCCATACGATCATTGGGTCGTCAGTGTTAATTCCAGTGTGCGATTACAGTGATCCAAGTTAGAACTTTGAGAGACCAAAAGTCGATTTTTGGTCATTTAAGCGAATTAGCGTTGGGACTCTGATTTTTTTTTTCTAGCGGTTCTCAGCGCTCAGTGAGGCAGCGCTCAGTAATTGTTTGCGCTCAACCAAGTGTCTAAGTGTCTCGCGAGTGGTATATTCAGTTCAAGTGATACGCAAACTACACGTCGGTATTTAATTTATAATTTTGAGAAAAGAAATACTTGGTTAATTAAGGATTAGTGCGGAGACTACTTTCTGAGGAGTCGGCTTCGTGACAGTGTGCGCGCTTTTAATTTTTGTAAACTTACCAACGTGTCCAAGTGTCCAGTGAGTGTTATATTCGGTAAAGTAACAAGTCCCCTACACGCCAGTATTTAATTTATAATTTTGGGAAAATAATTACTATTTTTAATTAAGGTTCAGCGCGACTCTGTATAGCTGTGAGTGTCGCGGCTATGTGTTAAATTCTCAGTATTCTTCTACGCAAGCGGCGGTGACCCAGTGTAGGCTACGTTAACATCGAGTTCATTCAGTAACGTAAATAAGTGATTTATCATTAATTTTTGTTTAACTAATAAATACTTAATTATATCTGTGCGCCGTTGTCAGCGTCGGGCGTTAAGAATTTAATAATTGTTGACGATTATAAACATCGCGCCAGTGGTAACTTAACGATAACGTCATTCAATTCTAGCGCGCCTAAGATTTACTAGAAAATTCGAAATCTAGAAAATTTGAGAAACTCAGTTAGCGTAAGTATTGTGAGCTGGTAAACAGGACTAAATTATTTTCGATAAATTAAACAGAGTTGAAACTAAATTATTTACATAAATTCAGGGTAGTTCCTTTCGCGATAATTCACTATATAATTTCAGTATATTTTGTTCAAGAATGCGGTATTATCAATATTTTCTAACATTTATATTGATCTTTCATTTAGAGACATGAAATTTTTTACTTTAATTTTTACAATTGGTGTTACCAGTCCATCGAGTGTCAAATAAATATAGTAAACTCATTACATTTTATCAAGATTAATTGTAGTAATTTCCTGGCGTTTAATGAATTAACGTAACGTAACCTACTATTTTTAGTGTATTTGTGCGCGTGTATCTTATTCATCGTATACAGTTGTTTTTCACAAATAAATAAATGCTAGTCGATGCCGTCGTGTACTCTCTGTTTGCGTAAAATTTTACGAATGCGAGACGAGGTTAATAAGACACGATAATTCCTTCATTGGTAGTATGGAGTCAGCGAGATTCTGCCGCGGTCATTCTGTCATCGCCGTGTCAACGGGCGACGGTCCTCGCTGGGCTCGAGAAATCGATTAGAAGGGTGCCAAAATGATACATCCGTGTGGACACACGGAGCATTGTTTCCAAGGAGTGAGGTTACGAAACGTCTTGTGTTATTATTAGTGGTTATTTATTAAACCAAATTGTGTGTTAAAATTTCACCCTGGATCCGACGACGGGTCTTGAAGTTACGTTTGGGGTGAAANTCGTTCTTCTCTGCGCAGCTGTGCTTGTGCCTTCTTTCTTCTCTGCGCAGCTGTGCTTCTCTTTCTTCTCTACGCAGCTGTGCTTCTCTTTCTGCTTCCTCACGCTTCAGCTGTGCTTCTCGTTCTGCTTCCTCGCGCCTCAGCTGTGCTTCTCTTTCTTCTCGTTGCAGTTGTGCTTCCCTTTCTTCTCTGCGCAGCTGTGCTTCTATCTGCATCTTCATTATTTCTAGCTTGATACTGCGCCTGCTGCCACTGGATCCCCGGCTGCTGCCACCGGTACTCAGGTTCTCTCCTCCACTGGCAGGTGTCTGTGGCCGCTCCTCTCCTAAGGCTTCATCACGTGCCTTGAGCTGTGCCATGATCTCAAGTATTCTTTCTCCCACTTTGGAAGCTCTCAACTTGATCCCAAAGTGGTCGGCGATCGTTTGCAGCTGTGCCTTGGTGCACTCCTCCAGTACTTGCTCGTCTCTCGTGTCTATAAACCTGGCTACTTTATCACCCTCCATCTTGTGACAATGAGTGAAAACCTAGGCCTGATATTTAATACCACAATTACCACCTCGATCTTGCTCGTAATCCTGGCAAGGTCGCCAATGTCGGGGTTTCACGGTGTACTCGTTAGAGAAGGGTTAAAGCAACAATAGACTGGATCTCCTTTCCAGGTGGTTGCTCCAACAATAACCCTTACTCACCGTCGTTCGGCGGGTCTTCCCTCAATCCTCTAGGCTCCACTGCTGGCCTCGGAGAGTACCCCAGTCGATCTCACAACCGGCCTTTAGATTATAAGATGAGTGAGGGCACAGATCGTTCCCTCAATCTGTGGCCCGCCCCGACACCGAACTCTTACACAGCCTTCAAGGTCGCCAACTGGTTTTTTGTGTCCAGTAACACTGCAGTGGTCAGGTGTAATTGTGGCAAGAGCAAATTCCAATAATATGGTATCAGGCAGGTCACTCAGCTTTACTTCGTTACACGGTCACAAGATAAATGGAGGGGATGATATCAAACACCAAAGAGTTTTGGTATTTTACTTAAAAGACAACGAGAAATATATATGCATCAATGTATCAGGAATAATATATGACAATTGCTCCATTCATAGCATAATAATCTGAAGCGCACCGATATGGTAACATCGGCACGTGTCACCTGTCAGAACTCAGCTGACCGGGACCCTCGCGATCGTGGGAACAGACTAGTACTTGTTTTCTAATTCTGTCACGATCCCCGTTTATTTAACTTTTTCCAAAACACTATTCAACATTCACATGGCTTACTTATGATTTCACTGGCCTCACGATCAACATCTTATTCACAATACTCTCACAGTGACTTTTCACCGTACCAAAAGATTACTCTATTCTTAATAATATTTACTGTGAATGCACTCGCTTGATCACTGAACTTTTCTTTATATCTATACTTTCTCTCACAGAGATATCACTGGCAATCACTTCACGTATATGATATTATTCAGTACACAGTCATGTCATATATAAATCAGTAATCAAATTTCAGGCATATATATATATACATCACGAAGATCAATACACAGGCATTTATATCAATAGATCATAGAGATCAACACACAGGCATTTATATCAATAGATTATAGAGATCAATCCACAGGCATTTATATCAATAGATTATAGAGATCCACAGGCATTTATATCAATAGATTATAGAGATCAACTCACCAATATCTGGTTTACTACCAATATATATAATAATAATACTCACTGGAGATTAATAATAGTCACAGTAAATTCTCTGATGAATCTTGGTGCTTGCACACACCCACACATAGATATATATGTAAACTGATACTGTGAGCGCTCTGGGCAGGCTCACCACATACTGTGCACTCTGTGACTTAGACTCAAGTGAGACTTGCTCACGACATATAAAATATCCTGACAAGAATATATATATAGCTAACTAAAGGGGAAATGGGAGGGTAACTGTAAACACCTACTTCACCTATCCTAGGATGACCGTTGGGTTGTAGCTCCTGGTCCAGGCTCTCGCCTCGTTCACCATCCAGAAACACAAGCCCACACCTTAGGATGTCGCGTCTCGCCGCTTCTGTACACAGCAGGTCCGTGCTCCTTCCTCTACAGTACGTCGCAGGGTTGAAGTCGGTCTCCTGGCCGTCAACTTTCCTCCCAACTACGGCAGCCAGCCTACGTCTCGGCGGTCGTCGTACGTTTCCCAATTAGTCCTTGTCACTGTACTCCCAGAGTAACTGCCTCTCACCACTACGAAGTCACTGTGAAGTTATCAGCCGTCCCGGACGACACACGCACAGCACCCGACTTCAGAGCACTTGAAGCTCACTTCACTGTCAATTCCCTCGTCGTCTAGATATATCGCTAGGTATTTGGGAAGACTTCTCGACGTGCTTGCATCCAACTGTTGACTCGTAGGGTTCCACGAAGGTGGGGTTACTGTCAAACTTGACAGGATCGTCGATCACCCGTTCAACCTGGTTGACAAGGCTGTCAACCCGGTTCACTCACGGTGGGTGGCCCGGCCACTAAGCTGTCTCTTATACTGGTGAACCGCCAATGACGACACACGTCGATGCCCGGCCCACTTCTTGCAACGCACCTGTCCCCTGAGCACTTGTTGCTCAATATTCTGTCAATTCCTTATCTGAGCCACATCTGGGTTGCAGGAAGACCTCACAGAGTGCGTGCCAACAACTGGAGACGCTTAAATCCACCGGAGTTCGGTAAATCCGTCACTCTGACAGGATGACCGATCGCGCGTCCTACCTCTCGGACGTGTCGTGAAAGACTGATATCGTCTGGCGCCAACACGGCCGGACCCCCCATGCCTATGTGACGTCACTTTTCCCAAAGTTAAAGGTGGTTTTCATTGGCTCCCAGTGCCATGTCGCTGACGGTGACCAATCTGGCGCCACTGACGTCACACAGTTTTGGCGGGAGAACAGACTTGCCAGCGCCATATTGGCTCCCTAAAGGGCCTATCCCACAGGCAAAATGTTCTATTTTTGCAAATTTCTCGGCTCATCGAGAATACTGTTCTCTCCCACATATGTTCAATTGATGCCTGCAATGTAGAGAACGCTCGAGAATAGTGGACATGACTCTTACAGCAGGCGTGGGAGAACTAGAAGGGGGGGAACACCGTCACAACACAGAGTTCCAAGAATCTGGGCTTGGTGCAGAGTGCATAGGCATACTGTTTATGGCTTCTTCGAAATCCAGTGGGGATAGGGTGATGTCTGATATATAATTTGATGTTGGTATCATATCCATGAAAAATTATTTTGGGTTATCAATCTTTAGTGTGTTTAGTGGCTCGCTGAAAACAGAGTCGTACTGCTTCCTCAGTATTTCGCTCATTTCTTTGTTGTCATCAGTGAAAGTTCCATCTCCCTTTCGCAGGGGCCCGATACTAGATGTGGTTTTTGATCTTGATTTTGCATAGGAGAAAAAAGTATTTCAGATTTCTCTCTATTTCTCTGATGACCTTTTGATCTCTTTGCCTCTCCTGGATTTTGTATGATTCTTGTAGCTTTAGTTCAATTGCTTCTATTTCTCTACCTAACCTTCGCCGTTCTTGAGATAGGGTGCGACTCTCAAGTTGTTCCGTGATTCGTTTTCTTCGCCTATAGAGGGAACAACGTTTCCGTTCCAATCTGCATCTCTTCCTCTTTTTTTTCTTAGGGGTATGCAGTTTGAGCATATTTCTAGTGCTACTGAGCTTATTTTTTCCTGGCACTGGTTCAGGTTTGCATTTTCTAGCTGTTCTTCCCAGCTTATTTATGTGAAGTCTTGATTTATTTGCTCCCAGTTTATGTGTAATATTGAAGTTAAATTTGCTGAAATCTCCTCCACCGGGAATTGGGACTGGTTTTGAAGGTCTTTTCCCCCATGCTTGTCAGAATTTCAATTAAGTTGTGATCTGAGTAACAGGTATTTGTAATTATTATGTTCCTGATCAATTCATCATTATTGGTGAAAATGAGGTCCAGCATGTTCTCCTTCCTAGTTGGTTCTACTATTTGCTGGTTTAAGGCAAACCTGTCACACATCCGAAGCAGGTCATTTGCATGTGCCTGTTCACTTAGGCTACTCAATGGCATTCTTTCTGATATAACTGTATTAGCTAGGTTCTTTCATTTCAGGTGCCGTAGGTTGAATTCTCCAAGCAGAATAATGTTCGGGGCTGGATTTGTGAGGTTTTCCAAGCAGTGTTCTATTTTCATTAGTTGGTCTTTAAACTGCTGGTAATTTGCCTCTGGTGACTTATATATAAGGACAATAAATATATTTAAGATCTCTATTTTGATTATCAGCACTTCCACCATATCATTTGTGGTGTTTAGCAGCTCAGTGCAGATGAGTGTGTCTTTGATGTAGAGGCTGACCCACCCTGTAGCCGGTGTTTCCTGTCACACCTGAAAAGATTGTACTCTGAGATCCATATTTCAACATCATGGTAGTCCTTGGTGTGAATTTTCATTAGGGCTGCAAACACTGCATTTGCCTCATGTAGAAGACCATCTATGAATTGCACCTTGTTAGATTTGCGTGTTTTTATACCCTGAATGTTGGCAAATAAAAATTATGTTATGTTTGTGGAAGTACTGTATGCTTTACTTGGTGTTTATATCTGAGGCTCTGGTAAGGAGGCCACTGTGTTTGCGTCCTCTCTGGTATTTGACCGAGTTGGTGGTAGAGTCTGGACATTTTTAGCCATTCTTCTCCTCCTCCTCCTCTTGTTAAAAAATCATCCTGGTAAGTAGTGTTGTAGCTGCTTTCCTCGAGGCGCTTTGTCGGTCATATTCGCCTGGCACTCCTTATATGGAACGCTGGACATTCCATATTAAAGCACTCTTTCCTATCTAAGGAGTTCTTGCAGAGTTCTGAATTCACAGCTTTCGGTGCATTTACCTTTACTAAGGAGGATTCTGCACTTTCTAGGGTGATCGTACTTACATATTCCATTTATTCTTCCCGATATCCAATGTTTACAGGTACCCATTTATAATAATCATTTATAATAACCTCACCAAAAACTTTTGTGTCTTATCACCTCAGCCAAAAGTTTTCCTTCACTGTCGAAGGAAGTTGATAAATTAACTCTCCAAAGTTCACTTTTACTCTTTATTATAATCTAACGCCTGGGGATGCATTTTGGAAGGTGTGAGATTTTTTCTTCTTTGACAATTATCAAAGAATTAATTCCTATTGATGTTACGTTAATCGTAACTACCTCGCAAGAGAGGCAGAATTTAAACAGCAAGAGCTGCCAGTGGCAGATATTTAATCTTAAAGCCTAAGATCATAGGACCGCGGGAGCAAATCGCCAGGCGAAACCACCCGGGTAACACCTGTCACTTAGGTCGCTGGCTCCTCCTAGTTGACAACTAATAAAGGATAGCCGACGGATTCTCACTTCGTATTTATAGAAGTGTGGTGCTGTGCAATGGACTCGAGCTTTAGATACAGACTTGATATGAACATAAGCAGGCAAAGCGTTGCAGAACATGTAATGTGGGGCAGTAATATTGGAAGGTTTGACGTAAACGACTGTTTTCTATAACAAACAATTTATTCACAAAATAAACTAAAACTATTACACAGTGAATTGACATTACTTTACTGTCACTCCAGTGGCACATTCAAGAACAGCTAATCAACAGCCTGATGGACCCACGGTATCCTTATCTCGTCGTCGCTGACTGACTAATGACACTAACTGAACAAAGTGAGTGCACTTGGAGCAGCCGTGGAGTGCGGACGTGTCCCTCCGTGACTGCTGGAGTTGTTCGCTGTTTGGTCGCCAGGTGGCGGGGCGTCGCTGCCCTACCAGTGTTGTTGCCTGGCTGGCTGCTGCTGACGTAGCGGAACTGAGTTGCGATGGGGGTCCCCCTCCCACCGGTACTGCGGGCTCAGTCTGTGGGCCTGGAATTTTCCAGCCGGGCTGGATACCCAGAGATTGCACGGGTGTGTGAGCAGCTGCAGGTACCTGTGATGGATATCTACGGTGTCGAGCTGGTGACGGCCCGTCGGGTGATCCTGAAATTCACTGCAGACATGGCGTATCGCGAATTTCTACGTCGATACGAGGGGCGGACATTGCCTCTGCAGGATGGTGCGGGCACTGTGTCCATATCTGATCGGAGTGGTGCCCTCACATACGTCAGCGTCCATGGGGCTCCTTTGGAGTTTCCGGAGGGTCTGCTCCGGCGGTACTTCGGCCGTTTTGGCGCCGTCGTTAGTGTGCGGGTGAATGTGGTGTCCTCGAGCCCACTAAAGGGTGTCCGCACAAACATTCGTACCCTGGGCATGAGGTTACGGGAGGATATCCCGTCCTCTGTGCGTCTGCTGGGGTACACAGTTCGGGTGTTTTACGCCCGCCAGCCCCGGACATGTTATCGCTGTGGCCTGTCGGGCCATCAGGCTGCTGAATGTTCTGCGCCGGCCTCTGCGCCTGTGAACCTCTTCAGTGAGGAGGACTTCCCACCGCTTCCTGTGGAGGAGGTTTCTGTGGGTCTGGACGCCTCCCCGGACGCGGCTAAGCCCCCTGTGTCGCCTGATGCGCCCCCTGTGGTGGACGTTCCCCTGAATGTCGCCAACCCTCCTCAGGATGTTGCGATGCCCTCGGTGGATACTCCTGCTCCTGTCCCTGATGCTCCCGTGGGCCTTTCTGATGCTCCCTCCTCGCCGTCTGCTCACCCGTCTTCAGTTGCTGCGCCTGGCCCTGCGTGCTCGCCTGCATCCTCGCCTCGGGTCCCGGCTGCGCTGAGTGCTGGGGTGGCTGTGGGGCCTCCTGTTGTATGTGGTCCGATTCCCCCTGCGGTTGAGGCTGCTGCCGTCATGAGGCGAGCGGTGGTTCGCACGGCTTGCGATGCCCGTGGTTCTCCGCCTCCGGCTCTGAGGATGTGCGCCCGGTGCCCAAGCGGTCCAGGCGTTCTTCTACTGCATGGGCTGATGTGGAGGGTTTCGACGCCGATGGGTCTTCGGGAGATGATGTGGTGGTCGCTGACGTCCATGTACCTGCTGATGCCAAGGATTGTGTGTATGATTCACCTCCTGTTTCTTCTGTAGGCGGTTCTCCGCAGTGGGGGGTGGTTGCTCCTCCGGACGTTGGTGCGGGGGGTGCTGGTGCAGGCCGCGACCTCGTGTTGTTGCTAAAGAAGGATGTTCAGCGAGGGGGGGCCCTGCAGGTGTCCCGTCCGGTGGTTGCTGCGGAGCCCTGTGGGGCTGCCAAGGTTACAAGTGCGCTGCCCGTTGCCCGCGCCTGTAGGGGGAAGCCCGTCCCGATCATCTTGGCCTCCGGCGTGGCGTACGATCAGAAGACCAACCCTTTGGAATTTGGCTTTATTGACCGAGTGCTGCCTGTTCCGTGGTGCCCCTCGACTATCTGGGTTCCACAGGCTCAGGTTTTTGTTGAGGGTGTGCCGACTTTGATGCCCGATCCTCGTACGGCCCATAGTCACTCTGACGACATCATGTTGCTTTGGGAGGCGTATTGTCTTCGTTTCCCGGCAGCTGAGTGGCCGGATAAGTATGCGCACTCTTGATAGTTTGTGTGCTTGCTGAGTATTTCGCGTCTGTAGTGGATTTAGTATGTTCTGTGGTATTTATTGTGTGCCCTTCAGGCCGGTGTCGTATTTAGTTTTCTCACTGTCCCTGTTTATTGTAATTAGTGTATTGTGTGCCCTTCAGGCCGATGTCGTGTTTAGTTTTCTCAATGTCCCTGTTTATTGTAATTAGGCTATACCTTTTCATGATTATCTGTTTCTTTGATTCTGATGTATTATGTGCCCCTATGGCTATGCTGTTTGCCCTTTTACGTGAGTGGTTGTGCATGTTTTTTGTTTGTTTATTGGTTTGTTTTGTTATGTTTATGTTTTTTTTTTGTTTTATGATTTTATTATTTATTTGTTTATTTTTTATTTTTGTTCTCCTCTGCTTTCTATGTGTATTATGACCTTGTTTTATGTGTTATTGTAATTTGGGTATTGTTTGCCTGTTTGCGCTATTTGTTTATTGATGTTTTTGTACTGTGCTGTCGGTCCTTCTGGCCGGTGGTTTGTTTGTTTTGCTCATTTTGTTTTCTTATGTTAATTTTATTGTATTTATTGCTTATACTTGCATGCTTGCATGTAAAAATAAATAAAAAAAAAAAAAAAAAAAAAACTGAACAAAGTGGTGCCCACTGGTGACGCAAGCTTGCAATCAATATTGTCACGGCTTCACGGTGAGCAACTACTATAATCACAAAACTTGACTGGCGCTCGCTGCTCTCAACGAGGTACCAAGTAACAAGGCGGTTAATCCAAGAATGATAACCCCATATAAAAATCTTACGTTAACACTTGTCTCTCAGGACAATCAACATACAAAAGTTACTCTAATTGAATTTAAACAATTACGTTAACACACACGTGTCTCAACGACACTTAAATGGCAACAATAACTCGTAAATCAATTAATTACATCAACTTGAAAGTCAAGCATTCGGTGAGTAATTCCCAATTAATTACTGAATACAACAGCCTATTAATTCAGACGAGTATTGATAAAGCCTACTGTCTCTCAACTGACAGTTCACTTCCGATCTTACGACAAGATTACCTTAACGAGGGTAGACTACTGTACCACACACAAGGTTACAACACACTCCGTGTAAACAACAACATCAACACCTGGTGAATTCACTAAGTGGCGGTTACTAATTCTCCTTAATTAGCTACGAGTGCTTAATCCCTCTGTCCGCAGACAGATCTGATCAGTCCAACGAATTACAGCAGCTTAATTACAGCGCAATTGACTCCGATCACAACAGACCGATCAACCCCCTTACGTTAATCAATCAATTAACGACAGCTCGTTAGTCTTCACTTGACAATTCCTCCACTGCGTGAACTTCACTGTGACTGTTGCCTTTACACGTCTCTACGTTAATCTCAACAATGTTCAACGAACAAGTGACCTCGTTAAGTAAATCGTGACCCCCGGTGACGTTAACTATCTTTAATTCTCACGGAATCCTTCACAGTACACAACGCCTTCCACCAAGGACAAACTTGTCTACGGTTTACACACGGTACAACACAGTACATCACAGTACAACACAGTACATCCTTGCCACTCACGGCAAAACTTGTAAATGACTTCCCCCAGTAAATTATCCACCAATAATTCACACTTTACCACAACACAACAGTAAAATAAGCGCTGGCCAATATAATAATGAAAATTATTTATAACCAAGGGAAACCTCCCTGTTACCACTTTCACTGCTGAAAAAGGGAATCAAATTACAGCAATTTACTTACACGGCACATAGAGAACATAGAAGCAAATAACTCACTGTACTCCACCACTGGATGTGTCTCTATGTGTCCTCACACACGTCAAAATCACAGTTGGGCCCAACCTCAACTTGGTGACGTCAAACAGAGTAAACTCACACGTCTCCAATTCCCATTCACCTCACTAGGTGGTCGACTTGGGACAGAGAACAGACGGAACACTGGGGGCGAACCCAGCTTCAGAGCTTTATTACCCAAACGGAAACAGAGTACTTACATCAATCATGCGGGCCCGCTACACACACACACACATACATTCGTCACCCTCACACTCCCACTGCTGCTGCTGGATGATGACGTAGGCGTCCTCACTTCCTACACGTGGTCAGGTGGAGCACAGGGTCCTCGACCACGGGGTTAGCTCCACACACAGCGACCAGGTGTCGCGGGCACTCCGGCTTAGGGCAGCCCAGGGTGCGCGCACAACAGATATACACAGCTGGGATGCGGTACCACGCCCTTCCACTTGACACGGTACCCCAGGATACGACGGTACACGGTGTTACGCAGTACACGAGACAGAGTCTTTCATTGTTCGTTTGATTCTCAGAACTTCGTATTTAAGGTTTCTCTCATAACACAGAAACCTTCTCTAGCACATCTCACTGCAGTACCTTCCAACTCAGGTACGATAGACGGCGGATGTCACTACCCTAGCGCGATAATTAACGGCCTCACTTAGTCCAGTTGCTCTAAGATGGCATCTCACTATCACGTGGCTTAGACGATAAAGTTCACACTGGTACGGTTCATGCACCTTCCCGATTACCGGATTCTTACGGACGGCACACGGCAAGATAGCAAGATGATAGGCGTGATTTTAGTAACGTTGCAGGCGGTATTTCCCGATGCTTGGCCTAGCACAGGAAAATACACCTTCTCTTAGCAACGCTCTAGGTAAGAATGTTTTTTCCCGCCAAGACTACCCCTGGGCATACCATGTGGTACCCCTCAGCGTCGTGACCAATCACGGTTCAGCATTCCTGAGGCCCAGGAGCCCTGGCCAATGGCGCACCTGCCTCACGACGCTACCCCCCTCGCTCACGAGGTGGACACGTGATAGGGGGGGGGGGTCTACAGCCGTCCTCGACCAGGCCTCCACCTCCAGGAAGCAGCCTGTGACAGCTGACTAACACCCAGGTACCTATTTTACTGCTAGGTAACAGGGGCATAGGGTGAAACTCTGCCCATTGTTTCTCGCCGGCGCCCGGGACCGAACCCGGGACCACAGGATCACAAGTCCAGCGTGCTGTCCGCTCGGTCGACCGGCTCCCCATATCAGTGAATAAATGAATAAATGGATCCGGCTTGTACCCCTCTAGACATACCCGAGAGCATACTGAGGAAGTTATGCGAAGCTTGCGCTAAATAGGCACCCTTCTTGAGTCCCGATGGACACATGTACACTCCAAACCGGACCTGCGGTCCGAGTCGGGACCCCTCGTCCTGACTGGTTTGGAGTGGAGACGGGTTCAAGTAAAAAATGGGCACACATGAAATGATTTCGACGTTCAGTAAGCACTTACCGAGTGGTTAACTGAAAGCCCGAGAGTCCAATACGGGGTTGATGATAGTATTTAATTTAAGATTGAGAAACTTAAAACTAAACTAAATGCCCACACATGTGACAATTTCCACGTTCAGTAAACACTCCCTGAGTTGTAAACTGAAAGACTAAGCCAGCCAATGTATGGTTGATGATGATAGTAATATTTTAAGATTGGGAAACTTTAAACTAAATGACTACACTTGTAGCGATTTTGCATTCAGTAAACACTTACTGAGTTGTAAACTGAATGTCGGAGCCAGCCAATACAAGGTTAGTGACAGTAATATATATATATGTGAGGTGATTAACTGCATACTGACAGGGGAACCACGAAGCTGTGATATTGAAAAGAAACTGAACTGAATTTGAAAGTTGATTAATATATGTAATGTGAAACAAATCTACTGGAAAAACAGTAAGCCAAGTTTATTTGAAAAGAATATGTGAAGGCTGAAAAGCATGGTGCAGGGAAATGGGTAAAAATAAGAAAATAAGAAGTAAAGATCTTCATAAACATAACATAAGTTATCCGTGACCGTAATTAATACAGTGTGTACTCTCTTAAAAACTATGCTCGGCGTGAAATCTCGTCACTAAGCATAACTTGTCACTCTGCGAAACAAATTATTGACTAAGTGTGACAGTGTGAATAAAAATGGCCACTTATGTTTGGAGTGCTATTTTAGTCAAGAAATACTGTAAAGGATGATTATTGACTAAAGAGAATTTCGCGGACTGCTGATGTTTCATGTGTTGAACTGCTTAATGGAAGCATATTTGCTAGAAAAAATTCCTGTGAAATAATGCGTGTTATATGTTTTGACTAACTAGCTAATGGCGTATTGCCTTGGCTAATAATGAAATGAGCCATTTTGTCTGACTCACTTAGCACAAGTGAAGAGAAAACACTGAAAAACTTGCAAAAGGTTAAAACTCTGTGAAATCATATCTGATATGTTAAGTTATGACTAGCCGTCCACAAAGCCTTTCCTCTTATCTCAACCCTATTAGTTCATGCTCTCGTGTTTCACTTTTTGTTAAAACTAAATCTACACACGCGATATGAAATGTGAAAAAAAATCTTACATTATGCTATGTTATCAGTGCTTGAATAAAAATATTAAGAGTGCTAGGCTATTGTTGAGCGCAGTCATCTCGCTAAGGTGGGTTGGTGATGGAATTGTCAAAATGGTGTACCTTGCATACATCAGATCTCTGGTGGATTATGCTGCACCTCTGCTTGTTTTGATGACTGAAAGGACTTTGATGCTGATACGAACAGTAATTGGTGACATTGTGCATATTCTCAAAACATAGTTTCTGCAGACAAAAAAAATAACAGTAAATTAGATGCGAGCCGTGATTTGAAAACTGAAGATTGGTGATGTGTGGGTTATTGTGTGGACTCGGGAGATATGATCATCACATATAAGTTTCACAAAGAAAAATGATAAGCTAGGAAAGGTTCGTATATTTAACACACAAGACATCCATGCAGTAGTGAGATTTTCTTTGATGGCTGTGCGCGTGACAATGAAAAAATAAAGTGTAAAGATGTTTCAGAGTGGTATTTTAGTCGAGAAATTATACAAAATTGTGTTTATTGTCTAGTGAGAGGCGGAACAAGAGACCAAGAGGTAAATGTCGTGATCACACAGTTAACAAAAAATATTAGAATTTGTAGGTATGTAGTGATCATGTCTCCCCAAACTCTTCTGTGCATATTTCACAAAGACATTCTTCCTGACTCACCACTCTTAGTTTGTGGGCTGGTGACACACCTTTGTTTAAAATTAAATCTACAAAGCTTCACATTTACAAAAATGTTATTTGGTCATCAGATAGAAAGATGATTTTCCACGTTGCGTTACGTAACGATATAATGTGTTACAAGAACTAAACAGGGCTGTGGTAATATTTTTTTACTTGTATTTGGATGTAAAGGCTAAACATGGTTTACATTTTCAATAATGCTAATTGGTTAACAGAAAAGATGATTTCAACGTTACGTTACCATCCTCTGGTGAGCTAGATGCTATGTCTCACCAAACTGTAGCCGTGTATTTCACTAATGACTCAACTCGAGAGTGAAGCATTCTACCCCATAACATATTAGAGTCTTCAGTCCGCTTTGCTGTTTGACTTACTGAGTGATGGTAGAAGCTAGGAGAAATGTAGAGAGAGACTACATGGTTAAGGAAATAATGTGTGTGATGGATGTGATAGCATGTGTCGTCGGATGTGAGTGTAGGTTAGCCGACATAAGAGCATGTGTGCGTCGGCCACAGCTGGGCAGACGTCTGTCACACTTCAAGAGGTGTACCGCTAGAATGCTCGTTTGCTCATCTTACTCGAGGCACCTATTAAGATGTAAAATGTTTCCCTCATTCAGTAAAAACGCGATACGTAACGATATAATGTTATTTGGATTGCAGAAAGATTGTAATGATGTGGCGCGTAGATCATTGCTTCTTCCTTTCTTCTCCCTTCCTTTCTTTCTTCTCCTTCTCCCTGTTCTACTCTCTTTCTCCCCTTCCCCGTGGGCCAACCCTCTTTCGTCAAGGGTCATAAAGCTTCCTGCCTTTTGCTCCCCTTGGCCGTCTTTGGAAATTAGTCAGTGACAAACTTTTAGAACAATATTCCAGGGCCAATAAACTTGGGTTTCTCGGATGTCGGGCAGCCAGAGAGCGCCAGCCGTCTTGTGGGCGTTTCCTGTCGTACCGTGGGAACGGTGTGTGAGCCTACGGGAGGAAAAACAGAACGTTCAGAAACAAGGCCTATGCCCAGTCCTAGGAGGCGGGGCTAATCAAGAATTGTCTGGTCTGAGAGTGACACTCTGCACTCATTGGTTGAGTAGGAAGTCAGTCTCAGGAGTGCCTGCCATGCCATTGGCCGGTCTCTAGTTCACCCAGTTATGTTTAAATCCATTGGCCTAGGCTGGGAGAGGGCGGAGTTAAATTGGCCTAGGAGTGTGGTAGCATTTTTTTGTAAGAGAGAGAATTCAGTGTGTCTTGGAGTTTTTCGGGACTGGAGGGCAAGCCAGCCCGCGTCCAAAGGGGCTGAGGGCCGCATCAACATCTGGGCCACAGGTGCGATTGAAGGTAGTGTGCTCCTACGTTTCTTGCATATTGGTGATTGCATTTCCATTGCCTCTTTTATTTTGGTAGATGTTATTAGAGTAGGCTATATGTCAATTGTGATTTAAATATACAGTTACAATAATAAAATAATTGTTAATTTCATCTTGGTGAGTTATCTGTCCCCTTGTGTTAATATATGTTATTCATGCGATTTTCATGTGCTGTGTTAGAACTTCCCTGTGTTTCTCCATTCTTGGAATAATAAAGTAAAGCGAAAGCCTCCCCCGTTCAGTTCAATAAGACTAAAGTAATCCATTCAATTTCAATCACTGGTCCGCGTTTTCCTGATTATCGAGTCCCTCCTTCCTGGGGACCGATAATATAGACACATTCATTCCTTTGGAAGTGGTGGCAGTGAAAAAAGGGTAAGATTAATAATCCTTTCCTTGTGATATTCCTCATTTTATATTCAGCTT